>JAKWBJ010000090.1:0-292500 GCA_023159175.1 Wohlfahrtia magnifica | reverse complement strand
CTCCGTAAAGTTGATTTCCATAAAAAGTTCCATAAAAGTAATTTTAGTATCAATTTTCATAGCTCTTTTAGTGGGAACAATACAGAAGTGATTGTTGTAATATTTCTCTTAATCTAAAGCTATCTGAAAACTTTGCGTCATCAGAGTTATCCGACCAGTACTTCCCAAATTCATTTCCTATTTTAACATAATCTGTAAACATTGTATTTTGGTTCGATAAAGAGGAGATACAGTGAATTCCCGTATTTGATTTATAGCCATTAAAATTACGTATGTTCAACCGGAGTATTTGGTCTGATTGTAGAAATTAAATTCTAGATGGTTGTCTTTTTGCAATCTTAATTTCCCTTTTGAATACCGCATTTGCTCTTTTATACATCAGTAAGTTACATTTGGTCATATTTCTTTTAAATAAGAACCAGAGTCTATTTTCTTTACAGATGTGACATTGTGATTTTTTAATTCGAATTGAATTTCAGATTCATCAATACCTCTTAAGTCATGAGAGTAAATAACTCCTTTTGCATAAATCAAACCTGGATGTTCTCTAATATATACTTCTTTTCCGTGGGATAAAGATGGCAGTTGAATAAGTTTTTTAGCTTGTACAAATGGGTTAGCTTGTATTAGAATAGATACGTTTAATAGTTTTTTGCATTGTTCTACTTCCCCGCCAGCCGCACTATCTATTCCCTTCTTAATTCAAAAAAAGCGACACATTGGTTAGAAATTTTTCACCGGGTGATTAGATATTATTATTTCTAGATGTGTCAAAAGTTATATGGTTGGGCACATCACGTCTACATCACGGTCCGGCGGTTCATTCATTTTGGTAATAAAGAAAAGTAAGCCAATAGGGGTTTGAAACTTTATATTGCTTTTTCTAAATATATAAATATATTTATTTTTTTTGTTTTATATTAACCAAATTATTTTATTCTGATTTTCCCAGCACTACAAAAAATATTACAAATGAAACACATCCGATTGTATACTTTTATGTCAATAAGAAAAAATTAAATAAAATTTTTAAGCACATACAACGAGCATCCAATACATTGTAAAAAACCATTTACATTAGAAGTAAAAAAGCTGTCGCACTCGCATCCGATTTGAATGGCTGTGTAATGCATTACATTGTTATTGTAGTTTCGATTATAAATTTTGTTAATTTTTTTTCTGCTATTTTGCAAATTGTTCTTTTTAATTCCAAATTAAACTGTTAAAAAGAAACATGTTTTTGAAAGTGTAAGTCGACTAACCACGTGTTTGGTGTAATATGTATGTTGAGCAGTCTATATGGAATCGATTATGCCATATAAGCTGGATTTTAATTATTGAATTTTTGATAAATAAATAAAACAAAACAAAATTTTTTGATAGCTAAAAGCCATCACTTATGTATAATGCCTGTAGCATTGAACCCATCCAACCTTCACTTACAATGTCTGTTCTGTCGGACCCATCCAACCTTCGTTTACAGAGTCTGTTCTATCGGGCCCATCCTACGGCCTAGACCAACGCTGTATAATGTAATGTAAATAGGAGTTGTATACAGGCATTGGATGGGTCCCACTTACATTGTCAGTGGTCTTGAAACGAAAATGTATGTATGTGGTAAAAATTTTGCTGGTTTTTAATAACTGAAAGATATTGTTAAACAGTTCTCTTTTGAAAGACAATATGTACATAATAAAGTAAATCAGTTAAAAAAAAGTTGTTAGGATTTTTTTACGTTAATGTTTAAATGTGTAGTAGGAATTAAAATAGTACCAAAGAAATTCAAAGTGAAACATCTCTAAAAAATCTTAATTCTCAGGCCAAAGATCTTCAAATCTACAAATCGCTTTTTTAGATGCGCAAAATCTGCATAATCTGGCAAGAGAGGGGCCAAGATGGGCCTAGTAAATATTAAAAAATTAGGTTTTCTTTATTTATGTGAAAGAGTTTAAGGTAATATTAACTTCTTAGGACTGTATATAGACTTATTTCTTATCAATTTTTATTGTTTTTTCTATTTTTAATTTTGAATTAGCTTTATGTTCTTATATGTATACAACAATGAATGTGTGTTTGTAAGTACATATGTATGTATATATGTTAAATTCATAAAAAACAAAATTTGACAGTTTGTGGGCGATTGTGGCATGCCTTCGCTTGATGCAATCTACCTAAAATTTTCCACAATACATTCTTTTGCTACAGAGAACATTTCTGAAAAGAGTTATGACCCAATCTTTAAAAAATATTTGTCTTATATGTACATATAAGGCACGCCCTATTGTGGGGAGATATGGCACGTCTTCGCCTCATGCAATCTGCTTAAAATTTTCCATAACGCATTTTTTGGATACGGAGAACATTTCTTGAGAGAGTTACTACCATAGGTGTATGGAAATAACCGAAAAGGAATGAAATGGGAAAAAAGAGTACACAATTTTAACTAAAACAATAGTTAAGATAACAATTAAGAGTGGGGTAGCCAGGCACGTTTTTAATACTTTAAATAATGATGCAAACTTTTAATTAATTTTCCTCAACTGAATTGTGCAAATATAGGCCGAGATCTGTCTATTTTCGCTTTCAATATTAGTTGGCCTTACTTCCTGCTGTCCATTATCATGACTCACACTCCCGGAAAGTGCGTATGGTGTAGCAACTCCGCCTTTTCTAGTTTGTTATAAGTATGTGTGTATGTACAACTACCATCATCCCTTTATTTATTATTAAAAATATGAATACATGAAAATAAATTAATATAACCCACGAGGTCAGCAGCAAATTTTTAGTGACATCATCTCCGAAACGTTTTTTGGAAATGCTTTTTATACCAATTTTATTTTCGAAATTTACCGGGTCATCTAGTAAATTAAAAAAAAAAATCAATTCATTGAAAATGGCATTAACATTTTTTTCAGAGAAATCAACTTAATGATAACAATTTAACTATATCTTTTCTTTTGAAGAAAATTTGCAATTAAAATGTTGAGCACTAGTTATATATTTTATCCGAGAGAAGTCACTTTACCGTAATAAAAAAAGAGGTGATTTTTCATTGGGTCTTTTGACTTAAAAAGATATTGATTTAAACTACTTTCAAAATAAATGGCTGCTGATTGAAATGGTTATGAATTTATAATATCGCACACTAAATCATGAACAGTCACAACTCAAAATTTGTAAATGTTAAGGAGAGATAAAAACTGTTTTTAATAAGGTGTTCTTCAAAATGATAAGGTCACCTTAATATTTGCTAAATTTATCCAAACTATTAAATGTTATGTATGGTCACCTTATTCAAAAAAATTCTACGTTCAAATAAGTGAATAATAAGCCGGTTTTGCTTTTAGAGACGTACCATTATATTATGTTTATTTAAATTTATGTAAATAAGTGCAAAATTCAATGCGTCAAAATAATGAGGTCAGTGATTATTATTATTATTATTATTATTATTATTATTATTATTATTATTATTATTATTATTATTATTATTATTATTATTATTATTATTATTATTATTATTATTATTATTATTATTATTATTATTATTATTATTATTATTATTATTATTATTATTATTATTATTATTATTATTATTATTATTATTATTATTATTATTATTATTATTATTATTATTATTATTATTATTATTATTATTATTATTATTATTATTATTATTATTATTATTATTATTATTATTATTATTATTATTATTATTATTATTATTATTATTATTATTATTATTATTATTATTATTATTATTATTATTATTATTATTATTATTATTATTATTATTATTATTATTATTATTATTATTATTATTATTATTATTATTATTATTATTATTATTATTATTATTATTATTATTATTATTATTATTATTATTATTATTATTATTATTATTATTATTATTATTATTATTATTATTATTATTATTATTATTATTATTATTATTATTATTATTATTATTATTATTATTATTATTATTATTATTATTATTATTATTATTATTATTATTATTATTATTATTATTATTATTATTATTATTATTATTATTATTATTATTATTATTATTATTATTATTATTATTATTATTATTATTATTATTATTATTATTATTATTATTATTATTATTATTATTATTATTATTATTATTATTATTATTATTATTATTATTATTATTATTATTATTATTATTATTATTATTATTATTATTATTATTATTATTATTATTATTATTATTATTATTATTATTATTATTATTATTATTATTATTATTATTATTATTATTATTATTATTATTATTATTATTATTATTATTATTATTATTATTATTATTATTATTATTATTATTATTATTATTATTATTATTATTATTATTATTATTATTATTATTATTATTATTATTATTATTATTATTATTATTATTATTATTATTATTATTATTATTATTATTATTATTATTATTATTATTATTATTATTATTATTATTATTATTATTATTATTATTATTATTATTATTATTATTATTATTATTATTATTATTATTATTATTATTATTATTATTATTATTATTATTATTATTATTATTATTATTATTATTATTATTATTATTATTATTATTATTATTATTATTATTATTATTATTATTATTATTATTATTATTATTATTATTATTATTATTATTATTATTATTATTATTATTATTATTATTATTATTATTATTATTATTATTATTATTATTATTATTATTATTATTATTATTATTATTATTATTATTATTATTATTATTATTATTATTATTATTATTATTATTATTATTATTATTATTATTATTATTATTATTATTATTATTATTATTATTATTATTATTATTATTATTATTATTATTATTATTATTATTATTATTATTATTATTATTATTATTATTATTATTATTATTATTATTATTATTATTATTATTATTATTATTATTATTATTATTATTATTATTATTATTATTATTATTATTATTATTATTATTATTATTATTATTATTATTATTATTATTATTATTATTATTATTATTATTATTATTATTATTATTATTATTATTATTATTATTATTATTATTATTATTATTATTATTATTATTATTATTATTATTATTATTATTATTATTATTATTATTATTATTATTATTATTATTATTATTATTATTATTATTATTATTATTATTATTATTATTATTATTATTATTATTATTATTATTATTATTATTATTATTATTATTATTATTATTATTATTATTATTATTATTATTATTATTATTATTATTATTATTATTATTATTATTATTATTATTATTATTATTATTATTATTATTATTATTATTATTATTATTATTATTATTATTATTATTATTATTATTATTATTATTATTATTATTATTATTATTATTATTATTATTATTATTATTATTATTATTATTATTATTATTATTATTATTATTATTATTATTATTATTATTATTATTATTATTATTATTATTATTATTATTATTATTATTATTATTATTATTATTATTATTATTATTATTATTATTATTATTATTATTATTATTATTATTATTATTATTATTATTATTATTATTATTATTATTATTATTATTATTATTATTATTATTATTATTATTATTATTATTATTATTATTATTATTATTATTATTATTATTATTATTATTATTATTATTATTATTATTATTATTATTATTATTATTATTATTATTATTATTATTATTAT
Source organism: Wohlfahrtia magnifica (assembly GCA_023159175.1). Taxonomy (NCBI): domain Eukaryota; kingdom Metazoa; phylum Arthropoda; class Insecta; order Diptera; family Sarcophagidae; genus Wohlfahrtia; species Wohlfahrtia magnifica. The sequence goes on along the minus strand of JAKWBJ010000090.1, from coordinate 286,716 downwards.
TATTATTATTATTATTATTATTATTATTATTATTATTATTATTATTATTATTATTATTATTATTATTATTATTATTATTATTATTATTATTATTATTATTATTATTATTATTATTATTATTATTATTATTATTATTATTATTATTATTATTATTATTATTATTATTATTATTATTATTATTATTATTATTATTATTATTATTATTATTATTATTATTATTATTATTATTATTATTATTATTATTATTATTATTATTATTATTATTATTATTATTATTATTATTATTATTATTATTATTATTATTATTATTATTATTATTATTATTATTATTATTATTATTATTATTATTATTATTATTATTATTATTATTATTATTATTATTATTATTATTATTATTATTATTATTATTATTATTATTATTATTATTATTATTATTATTATTATTATTATTATTATTATTATTATTATTATTATTATTATTATTATTATTATTATTATTATTATTATTATTATTATTATTATTATTTATTAGATTCATAACTAGATTACAGAAACTAATATTAAGTAAAAAAGCATTAGCTACAAGGCCATCAGCGCTTGGTGTAGAATTAATTTAAAGCATACATTTATTATTTAACATTTAAATACTTTAACACTCAATGAGACAGTTAAACATCAAATAATATAAAGTAATAAAATTAATATGTTAATTTTATTAATAACTTCAAATATCTTCCTTATGTTATACTAGGTGGGAACTTCCAATAATTTCCTCGGGTTAGTAGAACCGAAAACGGAATGTCTTATAGATTCAAAAAGATTGCAGTCAACTAAGATGTGATTGATTGTGATGTTATTTCCACAGTTTGAACAAACTGAAGGTGGTTCCCTTTGTAAGATGTGGTTATGTGTAGCTTAGGTATGGACAAGCCGAAGTCGAGAAAAAACTCTGATTTGGTTTTTACTGATATTGGTTGGGTAGCTAGGAGTAACAAGATTTTCATTCAGGTTTTTATAGTAAGGATGCTGGTAGTCAGACCATGAACTGAGTCGAGTTTTACGTAAGTGTTCTTTGATAAAATTTAAAATGTCAGTTTTCTCTGGTCTAATCTCCTTGACAATAGGTGCAATACATGCAAATCTAGCAGCTTCATGTGCTTTGACATTGCCCTTTATATTACTATGTCCTGGCAGCCAAACGATTTTCAGTAGTTCATAGTTTTTTGTTAAAAGGTAACGATTTTCATTTACTATGTCCCACTTCTTCATATCTGGATTACAAATTGACTTTACGACAGATAAGCTATCAGTAAATATTACTGTTTTTTTCTGAGATCTAATCGTAGTATAGATGGCATTAAGAATCGCTGACGCTTCTGCTGTAAAGATTGATGTGTGATTAGGTAATGTTTTAAGCGTTAGGGTAATACCATGACAGTCGACAACAGCATATGATGTACTATTTTCATTTTTCGAACCATCAGTATACAGAAAAGACCAGTCTTCATCTTGTAAGGTTTGTTGTCTTTCCAAAAAATGCTTTAAAAATATTTCATCTGAAGTGTTCTTTTTACCATATTTGGTGAGAGATAAGTCGCATGAATCGTGTTTAAAGAACCCTGACCTACGGTGAAGTGCTAGTATTTATGTTAAGGTTGTCCGACAACCGAATAGATTCTTGTATGGCTGATGAGTATTTATATGTTCTTTTTGCTGAGAGGTGTTTTTTAATATCTTCATTAATTATTGAATTGTTAGAAAACATTAACTTTCAAAATTATTTAAGCCTTATCTCCTTGATACGAAATTCAAGGGAGGGCAGACCGGATTCAGCATATAAGTGTTTCAAAGGTGTTGTGCGGAATGCGTAAACACTTGTTCTAATTGCACGGTGGTATAAGTCTTTGATAATGTTAATCGTCGATTTTGGTGCATTACCAACCAAGAATAAACCATATTCAATTTTACTAAGAACCAAAGTTCTTGCAATATAAGTTAATGTGTTGATGTGAACGTAACTTCCTTTACTTGAAAGATAACCGATTAAGTTAGTTCTACGTGTAAGAGGTCCCTTTAACGAAAGGTAATATTCTTTCCATAAATAATTTTTGGTAAAAAATAACGCCTACGATTTTCAGTTGGTTGACGTTGTTTTAATCACATGATCTTTGATTAATAAGCAATTAATCTATCAGAATTGTTATTTTTTTGTTTGTAATAATTTATAAATAATATCTGCGCGGTATAGATTGCGGGAAACCTTTGTCACCTTATGAACAAGGACAAATTGTGACACTTCATGAGCAGGGATTGAGTATGCGTGGAATGGCGAACAAACTGGGACGATCTTTGTTTGTAGTGCAAAATTTTCTCAAAAACAGAAAATTATCGAAAATTAAAAAGCACGGGTCGTCCAAAGTTCCTGACTATCCGTGAAACTCGGCTAATTTCATGAGAGGCCTCGAATTCCATGAAAATTACGGTAACAATAAAAGAAGAATTGAAATTACAAGCTTCAAAAAGCACAATTCTAAGAGCTAGCAACGCCCAGCCAAACCTTATTCGAGCAAAATTAACAAAATTGCCTGTCTGATTAAGCAGCAAAAGATTAAGCATAAGGAGTTTGCGAAAAACAACATGGCAACTAATTGGCATCAGGTAAACATTTTATTAAAAAGGTTATAAGATATTCCATACATTTTTGGGTTTGTAGTTAATTTTTTCTGATGAGAAAAAATTTAACCTGGATGAACCAGATGGTTTCAATTGCTATTGGCGAGATTTAAGGAAGGAGCCCATGTTTTTTTCAAAGGGAATTTCGGCGGTGGCAGTTTGGTGGTTTGGGCTGGCTTTAGTACACATGGTACCCAGGAACTCTACTTTCCTTGCACTCGAATGGATAGTTTAGAGTACCAGGACATTCAGTCTGAACGTTTGCTGCCTTATTTGGCCCAAAATGCTGACAAAACTTTCATCTTTCAGCAAGATAACGCAGCAATTCATGTCTGCAAGTCGACCAGACAATGGCTTGAGGAGCACAATATTAAAGTACTTGATTGGCCAGCACGTTCCCCCGACTTAAACCCCATGGAAAATTTGTGGAGACTGCTTGTGCGTAATGTTTATGCAGACAACAAAAATTACCGAACAAAAGATGAATTCAAAGTGACAATCTGCAACAGCTGGCGCGAAATTCTCTCCAACGTTCTGGACAAAGGTTTCCCGCGACCCATACCGCGCAGATATTATTTAAATTATAAATTTTTAAAAATATAACAATTTTGATACCTTCTGATTAGATTATTTGCTTATTAATCACTGACCTTATCATTTTGACGCATTGAATTTTGCACTTATTTACATAAATTTAAATGAACATAATAAAACGGTACGTCTCTAAGAGCAAAACCACTTATTTGAACGTAGATTTTTTTTAATAAGGTGACCATACGTAACATTTTATAGTTTGGATGAATTGAGCAAATATTAAGGTGACCTTATCATTTTGAAGCCCACCTTAGTAGGGTTGTATTTATAAAATCAAATTGAGTTCCATATTGAAGTAGACAGTCTTAGAAGACAGTTTACTTAATTCTTTTTTATTTTGTGCAATAATTTTTCAAATAAGATGTAATTTTGACTGTCACTGTTAAGTTGAAAATTTCGTTGAATTTTTTCCATTGAGTATCCAGTATTATATCAAATTGTGCCTCTTTAACTGGAAATATGTTTTGATTAATTTAACACTTTTTTCATTAATAGTGTCAAAACTCGAAATAATACTATTTTTGTGAAATAAAACTATTCAATTACTCATAATTTCACTGTCAAAAGTAAAAATAGTACTCTTTATTTGATAATGTACAAGCGACACAAGTAGCATAAAAACAAACATAACAATATTTTCTCACGTAAAGGGGCTAGTGATTCAAACGATAATTTCGTGATCGGTAGAGATTTGATCTGTGAACTAATTTATAGAAAAAAAGCTATTTTGATATATTTTGGGTTGTGAATCTTGATGATTTAGTGTACGATAAGTATTTAAAGAAGTAGATATCTAAACACTTATAGAAATGTTTAAATTCTAGTTACTTTTGGCTCAATTGGAATCTGAGTTAAATGCTGGAAATTTAACTTTACACAAAATGTTGTTTTATGTACGGCCGACACTAAACACAATGGAAGTATTAGCTGGAGCTGTATCGCTGATTGTAGCGGTAAGTACATAATTTAATTTCTCATTTCAAAATACAATAATTATTTTTAACCATCGAAATTTTACATTAATCATTTTTAGAATGAGCTGCGTGGTGGACAAGCTTTAACGTTACTATTTAATCAGATAAGTGCATTGACCGGCGATGAAGAATCACAAAAATTTATGATACAACTAACACAGCGTGCAGCTGTACCGTATATGAATATTTTGCAACTATGGATACAAAAAGGTGTTATTAATGATCCCCAACAGGAGTTTTTAGTTGAAGATAACGAAGTTATTAGGAGAGAAGAGTTACCAGAACATTATTCAGCTGACTATTGGGAGAAACGGTAAGTGTAGAATTCGACGTTACTTTGCAAAATTTAAATGTACATCTCAATTAATTTATTTAAAGTTATACCATACGTCGTGAACGTATACCATGTTTTTTGGAAAAAGTATCTGATATTATTTTGCGTACAGGCAAATATTTGAATGTCATAAGGCAATGCGGCAAAAAAGTAACACTACCACAAACTATGAATTTACAATTTTTGCCAACAAATCAAAATCATATTGCTGTAATACAAAACGCTTACCGCTTTGCTTCTAAAAATTTGTTGGAAGTATTATTAAAAGAAAACGATTTAATGGGTCACTTGATGTCGGTAAAACGCTATTTACTATTACATCAAGGAGACTTTATAACACAATTTATGGATGCCTGCGAAGATGAACTGGCCAAGAATGTCGATAAAGTATTGCCAATGACATTAGAAAATTTATTAGGTTTAACTTTACGCTTATCTTCAGCCAAACATGATCCATATAAAGATGATGTTCACTGTGAATTGTTAACATACGATTTGGTAACACAGATGTCAAAAATTATGAACAATGAAGAAGGTGAGTTAAAAATAAAACATTCTTTCGGATCGAATATATTAAATATTTTTTAATTTTCTTTTTGTTCAGAATATTGGCAAACACATGATCGTTTAGATTTGAATGGTCTAGAATGTTTTGCCTTTCGTTATGAAGTTAAGTGGCCAGTTTCTTTGGTACTAAATCACATTGCTATTTCAAAATATCAAATGTTATTCCGACAACTGTTTTATTGTAAACACGTTGAAAGGCAACTATGCAAGTAAGAACTTATTTTATCAAATGTTTGTTAGAAATAAATATACCTTTTTATGTTATTCAAAACAGAATTTGGAAAGAAAACTCTATAGCAAAAAAATTTTCACCACATGCAGCTGAACTTTATCGTTCTGCATTCACATTACGGCAACGAATGATGAATGCTGTACAAAATCTTGAATATTATATGATGATTGAAGTAATCGAACCTAATTGGCATATATTTATACAAAATATGAGCAAGGTGAATTGGATAATTAACAAATTTGTTTTTACAGCTTATATTCTGTATTTAAATTTTTTATTTTGACTTCATTCGATAGGTGGAAAACGTTGATGAAGTTCTCTCTTTTCATCAGGATTTTTTGGATTCTTGCCTAAAGAACTGTATGCTTACGGATACAACAGCATTAAATCGTTCTATTTTTAAAATGTGTAATATTTGCTTAAAATTCTGCGAATTTATACAGGTAAGTTGAGAAATAACAACTTATTATATTTTTCTTTTTATCTTTTTTTATTTACTTTGATTTTAATTTACTTTGAATAATTTTTAGAGCGAGTGAAATGATTTTTAGTTCTTTTTCAATATTTATTGTATTTTTCAATTATAATTATTACTTTATTGCAAGTTGGGTATTAATATTACAAGTTTTATTATTTGTAATACATTTTTGTCAACAACGACTCTTATTTTTAATATTTTTTTATAAAGAAATCACAGCGCTTCTTTCTTGATGCCGAACTCACATGTATGATGTGCGATAGTAATGATGAGGATAATTCAGAATCTGATCATGATTTTTCGTATCAGAAACAGGTATTTTAAAGGTTAATTCTTTAAAGTTTTGTACATTTAAGTACACAATAATCATACATTTTTTCTAATTTTTACATTTTTTAGTTTCTATTAATTTTTAACTAATAATTCATAACTAAATATAAACAAAGTAAATAAATCACAAAAAACTCGAAAATCAGAAATTATACTATAGATGTTGTCAAAAATTACATTGCCTAATTTGGTATTACAATAAGAATATTCGTGACTAATACAAATCATAATTAATAAACTTATGAATTAACTCTTGCAAACTTATGCAATTGTAAAATTTTGCCATCAATTATTTAGCTTAGTTTGCAATACTAGCCGGAAAAATAATTTGCAATTGATTGTTAGGAGAAAAATTAATTTTATTTTTCATTGGAACTTCTTGGGATAAATAATTCTCTTATATCCTCATTGGTTCATTTTTTATTTAGTTCATCCCTTTTTGTACGGTTTTTAATTTTTAAATTTATTATTTTTTGTGTTTGTCTAGTTTTCTTTCAAGACAATGTTCAAATCAGGAAAGTAAAAGGTTATTGATTTTCTTATGGCTAAACGATTGGAGATTTTACATTGATATATTTGTTTTTTGAAGAATTTGATCAAAGGCTTTGTTATTTTAATATTTAATAAATAAATATATCTAATCTTTATGCGAGAAAAATTCATTCAAAAATAAAAAAGGCATTTTTAAACACTTTTTTTTAAAGAAAAAATCCCAAACAATGCTTTATACCACAAAAATATTTAAAGTGTCTATTTTTGGAAAAAAAAAGGCAAACACACAAGAAGAAAAGAAAAGGGTTCGCCCTTAGACCTGATACAACTTAAAATTATCAAAAATTCAAACTTTTAATTCAAAATACACTTAATAACTTTGGCCAGCTTTCAGGTCAATTACTTCTCTGTATCTACATATTTATTTGATGATGTTAATTTAAACAAAAATCTGTAATAGGAGGAAAAATATTACGTGCTAGTATAATTTTTTTTGTGTGATGAAAAATTTGAATAGAGAGCCCTAAGGTACGTTAACCCATATGACTAATTGGACAAGTTTTCTCCTGATTTTAACACATCCCAGATCCAATTTTGAAATCTTGTCTTCTTACTTGGGATGTGATGGGATGAGATATTTCAGACAAGGTAATGTCTCTGATTGTGGTCAACACGGCGGCATGCAGAATGTTTCTTGCATTAGGTATCCAAATCGACACACAGCTTATATTCCTTTTTTATAGCATGCTAGCACCCGCTAGCTTGAGAACTAATGTGTGCGGCGCCTTCGAATATCCTGGACATATATTTTGGGTTGTGAGTAGGGCTTGAACCCACCAAAAACAGCCACAACACTAGTCTTTATATGTTGACGACCATGGCAAACGTTTAAAGGACTATGATTTGAGAATATGTACCTGGAATGTTCGAACCCCGGCTGGTGGATGGCCTCATAAGGTGTAGGGCTGACATCACCACCATCCAGAAAATGTGGTGTATACGACAAGAATGCAGAAACCCAGCATCTACTACAACTGCCGTATAAAGAAGCGCGAATTCGGGTGCTGGTTCATGGCTGGCAAGAGACTTTGCTACCTTATTTCTAGGTTCTCTCCTGTGGATGAATTGCTATGATCAGAATCAGAACTAATTTTTATTAGCCCATTTGTACGTATGCCCCGACGGAAGAGAAGGATGATGCGGTAAAAGATGCTTTCTACGCAAAGCTACGTATACGGCGACTGCCCAGCCCATGACTCCAAGATTGTTCTCGGGGATTTTAATGCGAAGGTCGGCCGTGAAGATATCTTTGGCTCCACTGTTAAGCCTCCACACGACTGCTGCCGCCCAACGGATGATATATATTATTATATTATATTATATTTTAGAGGATTATAGAGAGAAGAGAAGAGAATAGAGGACGCCTTTTCAGACGCAAGAAGGGTGAGAATGAAATTCGTAAGCGTGAGGTAATCGAGGTGTTAAAGAAATGGCGCTCGAAAATTGTATAGAAGAATTGAGAGTATGACTAAAAGTTCCAGCCCTGAGCATCCTCCTGCAGAGATGAGACCGTTAACCTGATTACAGATGCGCAATGGATTCTAAGGTTATGGAGGCAGCATATTTATAATCTATTACATGGCGACAATGGCACGTATTTCGCCATTAGAGAAGATGTTGCAACAAACCTGATCGACGGTGACGAGTTCGAAATAATTATGGATCAATTAAAGCTTTTCTACACCGTGTGTATGCTTAGAATCGCTATCTTGATAAAATTAGTGGTTCTTTACGATACCCAATTTCTCTGAACTTGCTTCTTATTTTCTTTTCGAATATTAAGATACGCAACATTTTACTAAAAATAAAACGCATATTTCCTACTTGTCCACACCAGCATTCGAGATATAGCCCCAAACTCTACAGTGCTTTTTGTATTTTCTTATGACTATATCCGGCATTCGGTTTACGTTATACAAATAACTTGCTATCTGATCTTCGCAAATTGAAATTGTTATCGTCGCACAGTGGGTATTTGATACTTAAAGTGGGTATAAATTCGGGTGCCTTTCTAAGAACTAAATTCAATGGATTTCTATCTATTTTAGTTAGAAATGTATAAATAAATAGTTTTTATACATACTTTAGGGGACATTTTTAGTTTTATTTTTTTGTATTTCTCTGTCCTCTTATATTTCTCATAAAAATATAATCATAGTATATGAAAAAGACTTTATTCAGTATCTTCGGACTTATGACTATCATTACTTCATCAGCAACATCATCATTATCTTCGTCATCATCATCACTATATTGAAGACTTTCTGGATTTTGTTCAGCGCTTCTTGTGGAAAATTGTTACCTTTTTTCTTTTAACTTTGTCATATTGGAAATAATAGTATCGGAAGGCACTAGAAGTCTTAAAAGTATATCCGCATTAGACTTTTCTCTTGAATATTTGTGAACACAGTTGGGGACATAGGATACATTTTCAAGAAATATTTAGAGGTATCAAGTGAAAACTCCCGAAAAATGTCAATATTTACTTGAAAACCTCTTGAAACTGTTACCATTATTACGTGCATTCGCTTTATTTAATTGACATCAAGGTTTGTTATTTCTGCCTAAATGTCTATATTTTGGAAGAAATGCCTTGTAGTTTGCCGCCATTGGAATTTCCAAAGCCGGGTGTTGGCTGATTAATAACCGAACCTACTTGACGTTTAAATTCACTCTAAATTCACGCGCTGTGTTAATTGAAAAACAAACATTGTTGCTGGCCGTTAAAATTGGCGGTTAAAAATAAAAAAATATTGTTAAACACTGTTTGTGCATAAATATTCGAGGTTATTATGCGAGATCGATTTAAAACAAATTTGTAAGACACCGGGTTTTTACTGACTTTATAAAAATACTCTGTTATAATTTACATTTCATGTATCTATTATAAAAATAAGTCAATTTATTTTTAAAAGAAGCAAATATGAGCAAGATTTTTTCGCCAGTAATTGCTGGAATGCTTGTATTATTTAGAAAAAAAAATTAATTCGCTTTACTTTGCTGAACTCACTACTTTAAGTCCACATATTTCCCAAAAATGCCTGGTTTTTAGCCTCTATTTCAACCAATAAAAAAAAAATGTATGTATACATTGACTAAACATAAAAATAAAAATCGCAAAATAATCTTACCAAATCTGTGTTATTACTTTTATTAAAAAAAAAAACACACACACACACACAAAACTTTTGCTTTGGATGAACGGAAAATGATACCAAAAATATTTTTATGCTTGGTGATGTAAAATTAAAATATATTAAATATTAAATTAAAATATATTAATATAATTAAAATATATTAAATATACATTTTTTACTGTTTTCTGCATTTTTTTAAAATTAATTCCCACTTTCGGTATTAAATATCCCAATATGCGTCGGCGAACAAACCTTAATTAAATGAAAACTTTCAGCCAAAGGATATTTTAAGATGATTTACCATCAATTTACCTGATTTTTAAACTAATTTGAATTCAATAAAAAATCTGCAAAACATTTACATTGGATTCAATCCACAGCTAATCCACTTTTAAATCAATTAGGCTTTTCTTGGTTAAATTCAATAATCAATTCAAGGCAAAATACTTCATTGTGTTCAGCTATACATATATCTTGCGAAACAATATTTTTTTTGTTGGGCTCCTTTTAAATAATTTTATTATATTACGAGTTTTTTCCAATACAAAAAAATATATATAAACATAAAAATATAAATAAACATTTTAAATTTGCCAAATGCAACTCTGTTTGCGTAGAAACAGAGCTTTTTGTTTTCCTTTTTTAAAGTGTGACATCAGTTTAATAAATGGCTTCCGAATTAGTGTAATGAAATTTATCTTATTTGCACAAATCAGTATGAAAACCAAGGTTGATCGTCAGATGCTAAATTTTATACCCCCTCGTTGGAGTCTTTAATCCAATTTTTTTTTCTGAATTTCTTGAGGTTTCTTATAAAAGCAATAAAACATTTTTTTTCTTAATAAATCGAACCCTTTCCGTCTCATTTGATTTCTTTCTAAATTCATAAATTTATTTTATTATTTGTTAAATTCTTTTAATTTTTTTAACAGATATTTAAAAAATTAAATTTAAAAACTCGTGTCTAGCGGAGCAGTTTTACAACTAAATTAAATTTTTTGAAACTGCGAGCAAATGAATGCTTCACTAAAAATAATAACAATTTCTCAAAGAATTGCATATTTTATTTCATTAAAAAGTCGTTTCATAATTTTGAATTGTGTGCTTTAATAAATTCTGTAAAAAAACAATCACAATTACTAAAGGGTCCGCCAAATAATTTTTTTTTTTTTTTTGAAAATGCTATAAAAAAAACTACTGGATATTTTCTCAAATTTCTTTTTTTATTTGAAAGTACAATACTTCCGGTTAATAATGGAAAATAATTTCATTCAAATGGCTGCCTCGGCTGGCCATGCAGTAGCCTATAAGATCGGTCCAATTTTTAAGCACATTATTGATAGTGTGTAGCTGTATTACGCCTATTGTCTTTTAAAGCGTCAATTGTCTCTGGCTTGTTGGCGTAACACTTATCTTTGACGGCACCCCACAAATATTAGTCCAACGGTGTCAAATCGCAACTCCGAGGTGGCCAAACGACATCAGCTCTGCGGCTGATAATGCGATCTTCAAAAACAGGGCGCAAAACATCGAGTGTAGCTTCGGCTGTGTGGCACGTAGCGCCGTACTGTTGAAACCAAATGTTGCTCATATCCTCCTCTTCAATTTTTGTGAACAAAAATTCGTTCAACATGGCCCGATAACGATCGCCATTGATTCTAACGGCCACTCCTTGCTCATTTTTGAAGAAAAATGGCCCAATTATGCCTCTGGACCAAAATCCGCACCAAACAGTGACTCGTCTTGGGTGTATTAGCTTTTCAATGTATGCGTGCGGGTTTTCTGTGCCCCAAATGCGACAATTTTGCTTGTTTACATACCCGCCAAGATCAAAATGAGCTTCATCTTAAATGATGATTTTTTTTTGGCAAAATCGGCATCTTCTGTAAGTCGATCGCAGGCCCAGATTCCCAGCGTTGTTCAAGCGTATACACAACCATATTCGTTCAGCGGAAGGATAAAACTAATTATCTGTCAAATCAGACATGAGCTAAGTGTTACCATTCGCGAAATAAGCACTAGTTAAAAAAAAACGTTAGAATGCGGAGCCTTTACAATCATAATAATTGAAAAATTACACAATTTAAAACAAATAATTTAAAAGCTTTAAAATGAATGTATAGCACTGTATGTCAAAATATGGCATTATAATAAACCCTAGCTTCAACATAAATATTTACCCAAAAATCAGAAAAAGTTATTAAGTTAGTTAAGACTACTAAAAGTTATTTATAAATAAAAGAAACTACGTAATCTAGCCAAAAAAAAGTCTATGTACAAAACTTTTTATTACACTCAGTACTTCGTTTTTCTAACAATTCGCAATAAAATTTAGATTTTTTGGTCTTGTTATATGTGTTAATTCCTATATTATTCCTCTTATATTATAGCATTTTCAGTTTAAATTAAAGCTTTTACAAATTAAATGAAACCTTTTTTAAAACTAACGAAACTTTATTCAGAATAAACGGAACCTTTTTCAAAATAAATAAAACTCAGCCACATTGCTTGTTCATTGTTGTATGGTGTAGAGTTAACATAATGTACCTATCAGACGGAGTATGATGGTAGAACAAGACTTGATAAAAAGAGAATGACATTGAAAGAACGTGTTGACAGAACTTCGAGTAACTCAGTGACTGTATAGAAATTGGCAATTTCAATATGCAATTTCTGAGAAATGTGAGTTAAATAGCTGATGTTCTTAAAATGAATATACATAACACAAAGAACTCTGATGATGACTTCTGTAGCTGGGGTCGAAAACATGTTCAGTTCTGCTGGTGTTGTTGTTGCATATTCCTTCATGGTTGTCAATTCTCTTGTATAAATCATTGGAAAAAAAACAATTTTCTCGAAGCGAAGCATTTAAAAATAATGTTTTCAACTAATAAATAAAACTTTATTCAGATATAGTTAAACATTTTTCAAATCAAATTAAACTATTTATGTAATTACATAAAAAACAAAACAAAGCATAACAAGAAATATTCATTTATAAATAATACTTATTGAAATTAATGAAGAGCTTGTCCGTTTGCCGCTTTAGGAATTTGGATGTTCATATCCATAACATTTGTAGTTCGCACAATAATTTTGATTAATCTGTGTGATACTTTCCTCAATTACTATGTTACACTCAGTGGTAATATCACTTAATATTAATCTAGCATAGAATTTCAGCTTAGAAAATGCTTTTTCTATCGGTTTCAGCATAGGAGAATAAGGTGGTAAAAATTTAAGAGTACATTCACTATAGTCCACCATATTTCGTATTTCTTGTGATTTATGGATTCTGACATTATCTATAATTAAAAATAGTTTTAAATATAAAGTTTTAAATATACCACAAATAGTTACATTTTAATCTCCGTCTAAAAATTGCGAATTGAATATCATGTTGTAAACTTAAAAATAATTACGTACATATGTATGTATGACATTCACTCAAACCAAAAATATGAATTAGCCAATAAACATTTTTCTAACAAAACAATGTCTTCTGATAGAAATCAAAATTATTGTTCGTCTATATAAATATGTATACACAATTGGTTTTCTTTTCTTTATACTAAAGCAGAAACTTTAACCCTTTGGTGCATATGGGACACCGGTGTCTCAAATGCTTAAAATAGGTTTTCTTTAAAACTACTACTACTTACTATTTTGTTTTGCCGCCATTTTGGTAAACATTAGTCTTGACAGCTCATATTTGGCAGTCGTGAAATAGAGACGTGGCAAATTTATTATGGAAAAATATTCAGTAAACCAATGTGTTTTAATCATTAAAACAGCTCGTCCATGACAACCCCGATTTTTATGAAAAAATCATAATAAGTGACGAGGCACATTTGAATGGTTATGTAAATAAACAGAATAATCGGTTCTGGGCAATGAAAAACCCTCAAATTATTCATCAGTCACCTTTGCATCCATTAAAAGTGACAGTCTGGTGTGCAATTTGGCCAGGAGGAATCACTGAAACTGAAAACGGCATAACGGTAACTATCAATGGGGAGCGATATCGTGATATGATTGAAAACTTTTTAACGCCACAACTGCATGCCTTGGGCTTGACTAATATGTGGTTTCAACAAGACGGTGCCACATCGCATACAGCCTGGATTACAATGGAATTACTGAGAGACCTATTTCCATAACAAATTATTTCTAGGAATGGTGATGTTGATTGGCTTCCATGGTCGCCAGATTTGACTGCACCGGACTTCTTTTGTGGGGATATCTGAAAAGCAAGGTTTATGCAAACAAACCAGTAACGCTGGAGCAACTCAAACAAAATATTCGTGATGAAATTATTGAAATACCGCGTGAAATGTGTGAGAATGTAATGAAAAATGTGCTCAAAAGGGCTCGTATTTGTGAGGCTAACAGAGGCGGGCATTTATCTGTATTCCATACATAATTGCCAACATTAAATAACACATTTATCAATATAAGATCCATTCTCTTTCATATAATCAAAACAAACAAACAAAGTAGTATACCTTCCCGGCGGACACCCTAAAAACATAAACAATACCAACTGAAAATTTATAGACTAAACTTTATTTTGTCTGAAGGTTTTGACTAATCACGAAAATTAAAACGGTAAATTCAATTTTGTTTTTCTGCAGTAAGAATAGTGTATAGCAAGCACAAATCGTTTTCATTTTTATTACCTCCAGTGATTTTCGGCCGTTTAAATATATTAAGACATATTTGTCCCTGGAGATTTTTTCTTATCTCATTCCATTTTTTTTCTCTTGATTTATTAGTTCACAAAATATATTCAGATTTTCAAAATCTTTTGCGTACTAGTTTTATGCGTGACAGGGTTAAAATAGCTTGATTTATTAGTTCACAAAATATATTCAGATTTTCAAAATCTTTTGCGTACTAGTTTTGTGCGTGAGAGGGTTAAAATAGCTTTTGCTTTGACAAAAAATTTTATATACATTTGAATATGTAAGTCTATATATTAGTTTCGATTAAATCATTTAAAAATTGTTTGTTGGGTAACTTCTGATGTTTGTGCAGCTGTGTTAAATAAAATACTTAAATTTGATAAAAAGTATTTGTATGATGTTTTTTATTCCGGTTTTTTGAATAAAACGTTCAGATCGAACGCTTCGAACAAAACATTTTATATTTCTTATGAAATAATTGGCTAAATATTTCATTCTGTTTTTCTGTATGACAGTTCAGTACAAAGGTTAGAAAAACCATAAAAAAATCTAAACAAAACGTTCAACTCACGTATGGAGGAGCTTACTTTTTTTATTCAGTAGAATTTTAAATTCATTTTTAATTACTGAACGCTTATATTCAAAAAACAAATATGCTTTCGGTGTTATAAATTTGAACACAACTCTAAAGGAACTAAAATAAATCTGCCTACAAGTATTCAATTTTAATTTTTTTAATATTTTTTTCACACATTTTGTTTTTTATGCGTATTTTAAACCCACACTTATCTATAAAAATCATTATTTCCTTTTGTTGAGCAGACCAAATTTTAAATTCTGAGGCATACCGTCGACGGTTTTCAATAGCCGTTGTACTGTTTTCACAGTCTATTTCGATGGAAGTAAAATTCATCGTAATTTTGAGTTCTTTCTTGAGATAGTGTTAAATTAAATTGCTCAAATAATTTTTTGCGTTTAATTTTTCAAGGTTATTCCTGGTTCACTCTCCAAAATCAACTCAATTTCTTCCAGGACTTGGGATTTTTTTTTTTTTTTGGTTATTTTTTCCACGTGTAAGTTCCAATATTTCGCAGTCGTTCTTTTTATATCGTGAAATAATGGTTTTGATGGTGTATATAGTTACGGAAGTTATACGAGGTGCTTCAGCGATAGTATTCCCCTCTTCATACAATTTTATAATCATTTTATAATCATTTCAGGTCGTTTAAAAAGTTAGCATATTTTCCTCTACTTATTGTGGGCCCGCTAACTTCTGTTTCATCCAAATCACTCATTTTTAAGTTCTGACTTTGAATATGCAATTAATAGTACTTTCATATTCAATTGCAATGACCCATCAACTAAATAAATTAATACAACCGTTATCAGCAACCAACAACAAGGGGTAATAGCGAATTTACAGTAATGACTTCAAAAAATAATGACAATTAAAAAAAAAAAACAAAACATCCTTACAAATTTAAAAAATGGTTTGATTTAAATTAAATCGTTTATTATGAAAAAGGTTTCATTTATTTTGAAAAAGGTTTTGTTTTTTCTATATAAAATTTCGTTTGTTTTAAAATGGTTACGTTTAATTTCAAAAAGATTTAATTTAAACTGAAAATGCTAAGTAACCAATTTTGTATTAGAAAATAATATTACAAATATAATATTTCTAATAAGATCGACCCCTTTTTGTCATCTGAAGAGTTAAAATATGATTTATATGCATCAGTCACAAGTTGGACTATAAGAAATAGACTTCAAGAAGCAGGATTTAAGGCCCAAAGTGCCAGAAATGTGCCATTGTCAAGAGAAAGGTAAAAAACGGTTCTATTTTGCAAGGCAACGTATGCATACCATGAGATTACATCTACCATGTTTTACAGTCTTTTTAGGGTATTTGGGATTATATTCCTTATTTTTTGGTATGCGAACGAATGTTTTGACATTTGATCCAACAAATTTATTTTGGTTTCATCCGACCAAAGCACATTTTTCCAATTTTTCTGATGCATATGATGCAAAATATAACCGTTTCTTATGTTTCTCTTGCTCAATGGCACTTTGTATTAGAAAATACAAGTAGATTCTTTGTTAGGCATCATAATTAAAAAAGAGCATTTATTAGCTCAGAAAAAGTCTGCGTGCAAATGAAATATTAATAACTTAACCGATTTTTTTAAATTTATAGCAGTTAATTTCGTTATATTTTTAGTCAAATTAGCAATTTTTTTACAATGGGCTGAAAAAAAAAAATGAATTTATCCTGCCGAAAGAAAAATTATAGTTTTTTTTTAGAAGCAAGGAAAGAATTGTAGAGAGAATTCGCTCTTCTATCTAGAGAGTCATCAACTCTTACATAGAAATTGGAGGATTTTTATCAACGAGACGTTCTGGCCGTCTCTCAAAGATTACAACAAGATCCAAAAATAAGAGCTTTAAAAGTGGCTGAAAACATTAATTTAAAATTGAAAAGAATTAAATTAATAAAAAAAAGGCAAAGAATAATGTTGTTCTATAAAGAGCACTTAAATAAACCATTAGAATTCTGGGAAAGGGTTATATTTTCTGATAAGAGTAAGTATTGCATTTTCAGAATAAAAAGTCATCAATTCGAGTGGCAATCTTCTTTTGTACGAGGACAAATTGACATTGAAGCTACCTAGCGCTAGATGGAAGCACAAACACAAAAACTTTTTCTTTCTTAGAAATTACGATCTGTCAAACGTCAGCTGTTAAAATTTTAGCCAAATTCATCGGTTAGTTTATTTGTTGTAGTCGTTTGAAGTAAGCAACTTTTGTGTTTCTTGGAAAATGGGAAAAAGTGAATTTCGTGTAGTGAATAAACACTATTATTTGAAAGGCAACGGCGAAACAGACAAAAGAAAAGCTTGATAAGCATTACGGCGAATCAACTCCGTCAGATTATATGGTAAAATATTGGATTGATGAATTTAAGCGGGGTCGAACAAGCACTGCAACAATACCATCAACAGGAAAGCCAAAAGAAGTGGTTGCTGAAGAAAATATCAAGAAAATCCTCGATATCGTTATGAATGATCGCCGGGTCAAAATACGTGAGATTGCTGAAATGGTAAACATATCGTATGAACGTGTGTTCAACATTTTGCATGAACATTTGCATATGAAAAAGCTATCGGCAAGATGGGTGCCGTGTTTGCTCAGTGTTGAACAAAAACGAGTTCTACAGATCACTTCACAGCGGTGTTTGGACATGAGAAAGCATAATCCTGCTGATTTTTGGCATAGATTATTAACTGTTGATGAAACGTGGGTCCACCACTACAGTGTCCAAAACCAACATCACTCATGGGAAGATATCACAGAAATATATAATCAAGTCGCAAAAGCAACACTTGCTGTAGTGCAATCACATTTGGATGTCAGATAACACTTGGAACCTGGTTTCGCAAAGAAGGGAATTAAAACTGCAGCTGAATAACATCAAAACTTTTAAGCAGAAATATCATCATCTGGCGCAACATGTAAAGAAAGCTGCAAAAAGAGACGGAAAACTACACCAGTCGATTAATTACACATTGCGACAAAATAAAGTATAAATTTTTAATGGATATGATCATTTTGCTAAGAATTGAAAACCACTTAAGATATTTCCAAAATTCATTTTAAATATAAAATAGTAACGTATCTGAAAAATAAAAATAAATTTTGTTATATACAACATAAAAAATTAATTTTTATGGATTTAAAGTATAAAAATCAAACAAATTAGATTAAATCAATTCCTACATAAAATTATAACTACTTATTATTTGTTTCGTGTATCTTTTTATTTTTAATGACACCTCGAAGTCCTTTCGGTATACTATTGGCCAACTTGCCTAATATTTCTGAAGGTATCCTTGTTTATTTAACCTGTATCCTTGCTGTCACTCTTATTGCATTAGTTTTACTATATAAAGATATTTTAATGTCCCAAACTGATGATATTTTATCAATGAAGTTCAAATGTGATCATCCCGACAAACTTTACCATATTTCGCATATAATTTCCAATATGCAGTCGAAACTGGAGGACCTAGAAAGATGCACGCAATGTTGAACTTGAGATCAATATCAAAAAAACCAAGGCCATGAGAATACACAATACTAATATGGAAAACATCATGCTATAAGATCAACATTGGCTACAAATGACGTTGCAGAAACAGACGAACACAACCGGCTCAATAAAGCGAGAGCGCCATTCGAACGACTGCAATCAGTATGGAGAAGCTTACATATATTGAGACATACTAAGCTCAGAATATTCAACTCATATGTTAAATCAGTTCTGCTGTATAGCAGTAAAATCTGGCTTGTATCGAATAACATCACGCATAATCTCCAGATATTTATTAACAGCTGCCTCAGAATCATATCTTGAATATTCTGACCTAACACCATAAGTAATTCTCGTGTGGAGAAGATCCGGTACGACACTACAGAATTCTACCGTAATTTGTTTGGTGCAGTCAAACACGGTGTTTGGGGTGTAATGGCTAGGACGTATGTGGCGGCTAACGGGATAGGAAATTTGTAGGTCATTGAATCCACTATGGACAAGGAAGTTTACCTAGACATTCAAAAGGTAAACTTAAAGCAAAATGCGGTGATGTCATTTTTATGCATTAGCTTATACATATATTTTTATATTCAGACCTTTTCTGGCTGGTGTATATTATTGTATTATAATTGTCAAATTTTGGTTTCTTTTTTATTACTAATAAAGGGAAAACTATTTTTTTTATAGAATAAAAAGAAACTTTTTGAATTTTAAGAAAAAATACTGTTTTCTACAAAATTCAAACAAATAATTTATTGTTGAGCAACGGAGTTTTTTTATTTCAGGAATAATGATTGATAATAACTTAAAAATATAAAATAATAAAAATTTCAAATTAAAAATAAATATTTTTAGTAATTTTTCTATGTTTGTATAAACTTTCTCTTATTAAATTCCAAATGTAGTCTCCAACCATATTTTCATCGCACTGCCGCTGATAACGTCGTTCAAAGTCTATCACATCTTGATGAAAACGCTCTCTGCTTTTTGAGTAGGCACCCATAATATCCTTAAACCCAGATGATCATGAAGCATGTGTATGTACTTATTTTATGAGACTCTGGCAGCCCATAATTTTAAAGATTTCAAACATAGTTCCTATTAAATCTCAATAACTATTTGCTCTGTTGTTTCGGAAAAAACCATTAACTCCGCTTTAAGACTTTTCTAGGCTTGATTTTCAATGTCTTATATATAAAAATGAATGTTTGTTTGTAAGTTTGTTAGTTTGTTTGAAGTCTATAGAAAACTAAATAGCTGAACCGATTTCCAATTTTTACAGTATCTCTCTGTATGTCTTTAAGGAACCATAGGCTATATAAATTTCAGAATTCAAACTGGGTGACGCCACGCTCATAAAAAGTAAATATTTATTTGTCTATATCTTTTAAATGGTAACAAAAAAAGCCTCTAAATTTGGCCTAAATGGATTCATAGTCAATACAAATCTTTAGACAAAAAGTGAGTGTAATAGGACAAGTGGGCCCGGTATCTCCCATACAAAGTAAATATTGATTGAATTATATCTTGAGAACGGTTACAGCTAATGTCTTAGAATTTAGTCTGATGGACTTCATAGTCAACACAAATCATCAGTCAAAAACTGGGAGAATTTGGACAAGTGGGCGTATTACTTCTCATATAAACTAATTTAGACTTCATTATACCTAGAGAACGGTTAAAGCAAAAGCTTCTAAATTTTGTTAGAATAACTTCACAGTCATTACAAATCATCGGCAAAAAAGTGGCGGAATTTGACAAGTGTGCGTGGTACATCCCATATAAACAAAATATTGATTTCTATATATCGTCAGAACGGTTAATACTGAAGTTTCAGTATTTGCTTCAAATAGTTTCATAGTCAATACAAATTATCACTCAAAAAGCGGGTAGAATTGGGCAAGTCTGCCTGGTACCTCCCACACAAAGTAAATATTAATTTTTGTAAATCTTGGGAACGCTTAAAGTTTAAGTTTCTGAATTTGGTCTAAATAACTTTGTGAGCAATAGAAATCATCAAACAAAAAATAGATGAGATTAAATAAATGGGCGTGGCACCTTTCATTCATATTAAATATGGAATATTTTCTCTCTTGAAAACATCATTTAAAACTTCGCTGCCCATTCACATCAGACAGAAAAAGGGAAAGATTGGATAAACGGGTATTTAACAAAGCACAAGTTGCTTAATAAAACCTAATTTTACATGCAATGGCTGCATTAATATACTATTTGGGTATGCAAATGGCCTCCATTTAACCCTATGTTTTCCTATCTGAAACTCGACTCGGTCAGACCATCAGTACTGAATCTACTCCACTATCTCATTAGCAATGATGACAAAGGTACTTTGTGCACTTCGCATACCCATCACAAAAGCAACTACCTTGAAGACTATTGTATTCTATCTATTTAAATTATTCTAGCACATTTTTACAATGTCGTAATTTATGCATTAAAACAAATACCCAAAACATTTTTTTTTTGTCGAGCGTTGTAATTGTTCTTTTCCAAGTCATCGTTGGTCTACTTTCACGTACTATTTTGATACAATCAAATTAGTGTTAACGATTATATGGACATTAACACTATTTATGACCTCATATGAATAAATATTTTCATTCAATATGTTTTCACTAACATATCTGAATCATATATTAAAAATCTGTAATATTCCGTGTTTAAGTAAGATTGATACGACACAATAGTGCTTCAATATTAACCCGACATTTCTAAAATGAATATTATAATTTTACACATTATTAGAAATAATAAAAATGAATTAATATGAATTTTAATGTTCACTAATATTATTTGAAATATAAATTTTAAAGTAATTAATTTCTATTTTATTCTTAACATTTTTGTATATACATACATATGTACATATATTTTTTCATTTGCAGTCTGAAACATCTTTGGCCCCAACGGATACTTTTTCCGAGCGTGTGAAACGTTTTGATTTGGAATTTACTGGCCTGCTTATTGGTTTGTTGAAGCAAATAAATGATGTTGCATCGGATAATCCTTCGGATCGATTTATTAATTTAGTACATCGGATTAATTTTAATTCGTTTTATAACGAACAAATGGATAAACTGTGTGCAAAGGATTCAATGATAACAATGCATCATTGAAAATATATCGTCACCTTCAATTTCCATTTCAATAGTATTAACTACAATTATTATACATACATACATATATTGTACTCAAACGCTATAAAAATATTTCTGCGGAATAAAAATTACATGTGAATTAAAAGGGTTATCCTTCCGTACGCTTGTAGTCGACTTAAACGATTTTTTTGTTAATTTGAAATACCCAAATAAATTCTATGAAAACTAAAAAAATATCTTCGATTTGTTTTTATATATGTTTATATATATATATATATATATATATATATATATATATATATATATATATATATATATTTAATTTCAGTTTTACCTAACAAATAGCAACTAGAAATTGTATGCAATGGATATGGAAAATTCATAAAATATAAATAAACATGATATGTAGAACGTATACATATATACATATATGTATATGCATTTACAAACGAATGAACTAAAGTACATATGGCATATGTACATAGAATCGTTAATGATGAATACTAGTTATTGGTATTTTGTATAGTTGCAATGACAGGGTTATTTTATTAATAACGTTATTTACAGTATTAATGTCTTAAGCTAGGGTCACATCATACTTCTTTGCCGTAATGTGACCACATATAATTTTGAGGAGAAAAAGAGCTGGTTTTTGGAAAATAAAATTATTTTCCGTAAAAAAAAATGCTTTAAATTGACCACACAATGTCGAATATTTTTATCATTTTTGTTTAAATATTTATTTAATCATACATATTTTTTGCAAGATCAAAAAGAGGAAAATTACAAATATACTGGACTGTGTTGTCTACTAGCAGAACTAAACCAGCAAATTCTGAATACAAAAGAAGTGGTATTTAATTTAAAGTTAACAAATAATTTTTTAAATGCATATCTTTTCTTTTTTATACACGACTCATGACTTATAATTATTAAAAATCTATGTAGTATATATAATGTTTTGTTATGTCATTAAGTAACTGATGTAGCAGTCAACTTAAAATTCCGAATGAAGGAATATAAAATTCAGAGAATAATATTCTTTTTACAAAACTATGATCTTTTTTGGAATTCGTTAACTAGTGAAATTTCGAATTACTCAAAGTTGCATATACAACCCTTTCTTAACAATCTGTCATGTGATAGAGTTTTTAAAACTTTGCTTTCTTACTTGTCTTGCATTTCAGTACAAATATTTGCCATATGTGACCGTAGGTTAAGCAATTTATTGGCTTGAAAATACTGAATACGTTAAATGAATTTGTATCGAATCTTTTTTGCCAGCAAAACCAGAAATATGCAATTGTATATAAGATATTTATCAGATTCGTAAATTTTTACGAATTTTGACATCGATTTGTCAATGCTAATTTGCACATAAAAGCATTTTTTGCATATTGTAGTTTTCGAAATTTTTTCGTATTTAAAGAGCATTTTAATCTCTTTCAGCACTTATTTGGGATTTTTATGCTCTAAAATAATTTTACTGCGAAAACATAATTTTTGTTTTAAATTCTGTCCAAGTCATTGCTTTTTACTTTTTTGTCTTGCAAATTAAGGAAAGATGAAAATCATGTCAGATTTGAAAATTATAGCATTGTGAAGTTTCATTCGATTTCAATTTCACTAAATTTCGGGTTACAGAACATAGCCGAGGTTCTTAAACAATTTTTGGAATAATATTTAAACTACAAAGTGCGATTAGATAGCTTTCAACGTTCGAAATATATGTATGTATGTATGTACATATATGTCAAGAATTTTAACAAAAAATCCTCAGATGACATATACAAATGCATAAAAGACCAATATCTATGGAGTTCAGTAAATAAAAAAAAAAAAAAACAGATGCCACTGCACATATGGTGACAAAGAAGCATAAAGCTAGAAATTCTATACACATTTTTTTTTGGACAAAACCAATCACTTAACAATTGCATTTTTTTTTACCGATTTATTAAAGATATTGGATGTAAATTTAAATAAAAACTTTATTTTGCTATTTGTGACAGTAGCTGCGCCGTATATGGTAAGAGCTGCTAAAGCCGTAGTGTTTTATCCTGAACTAACGCATGTTACATGCATTGCTCATGGACTCATTGTTTATGCGAACGTATTAGAGATCAATACAAAAAAGTAAACAAAGTCATTGCAAATGTAAAATCAATTACTATGCTTACAATTATGAAAAGCGCATTAAATAGTGTGGAGTTCTAAAACATTAAAATGGTAATAGATGTACTTAAAATGTAAATACAAAAAGTGAATTTAATTTTTGTTGCTGCAAACTTCGGTTTCACATTGAAAAATTGCTTAAAAAACTGCAAACCAATGGGTTCACATTTAGTGAGCAGTATTCCATATTAACTGAGACGGTTCAGACTATTTGTGAGACTTAATAGTAAAATTAAAGTGAAGCAAAGATTCTGCTTTATTTTACCAAACTTTTCAAGTTCTGTGTCAGTTCTCCTTAGAAATTGAAGTACAATTTTTGTTTTTTATTCTGTTGTATTGTTAATTTTTTATATTTTACTTTAAATATATTCAAAAGATATTGACTTATAGAATATAACTTTTTTTTTGTTTTTTCAGAGCATATTATTTAAATGTTTGTATCATATTTTCGGAATTTAGTGCACATTTTATGTCCATAAAACACTTTTTAAGAGCATATTTCTGGTTTCCCTGCTTTTTAATTTTGTTGTCGGTATTCGGTTCTTTTAGTTTTAGTCGAGTTCTCTCAAAGGCCTGACTGTGAGAGTTCTTTTAGATGGGGTCTCATCTGATGAGTTCAGAATTTATTTAGGGGTAGTGCAATATATCGTTTTATCTTCTACTTTATTTCTTATATTTTGTAATGATCTGCTCTGTTTTACTTATAATCCTACATATGTATGTATTTATTTTTGCACAGATTATAGCAACATTTGCAATTCTTATTAATTTCTAAAAATAAATGAGATAATGTCAATGACACTCCTATAAGTAATCTGAATCTGAGTGAACAAGGTTGTTTTATATGCACGCAACGCCCAATATTCTTTTTCGACTTATAGACGTGGTGATGATAAATATTGCCGTCATCTGTGACAATGGGTAACACAACGGGTTTTTGGAAGGATGTAAGAAATATAGAGTGTGTATGGCGTTCAAACATTAGTTAAAAAAACGTTAAAGAGTTAAATGAAATTTGCATTCTGTTTCAAGGTGTATATCTAAATAAGATGACTATTTCGATTAGTTGCTACATCCTATTTTGAGTTTTTATTTAAAATTCATAGACTTAGCGCAACCTCGAAGAAATTAATCAAGGAGCGTAAAATTACACAATATTGGAGACCAAAAACAGGTAAATTTCGTGAAATAACACTATCAACAAAATGATGTTTTAATAGTTCGATGATTGCGTGAGTGTCTAATAATAGCGCAACTCTGGTAAAAAAATAAAGTAATTAAGTATATGACTTTAACGTACACTATTCATTGTAACAGCGGCTCCTACCTTTTTTAAAAGAGATATGAAGGGAAATTGGCTGACAATCCACATCAAAGGTCAATTTTTGTCTCATTAAATTGTTTTATATTATCGATTTCATTCAATTTTTGTCAATTCCATTTTTGCTTCATTACTAAACAAGATTTTGCTCTATAAGTTCATTAAATACAGGGTGGCTGATGAATTTAGCTACATTAAGAAACTCAAATAACTTTTTTATAATTAATATAAATGATTAATTTTTATTAAATTTGATAGATAGTTTTATTTTATAAATAGGATCCACGCTAAAATGCGCATGTGTGATATCTTAACAAAAAGCTATTCATGACAGCCTGAAGATTTGATGTCGAAATCGCTTTAGTTGTTGATTGAATTAAGTTTTTTTTAATAAATTAAATTTAATGGTTTCGATTAATACCCACAAGAAAAAATCTGCTGTACTAAGAGCAGTATGCCACCAGGAAGGCCACAGAATTGTTGATTTTTAAAATAATTTTATTTGAAAATTTTCGATGTAACTCTGTCATAATGGGCCTGGCAAGGTGAGAACATGCTCCATCTTGTTAAAACCACACAAAACTGAAAGGAATTATTTTTTTGGACCATTTCAGACAAGAAAAATTCCTGCAACATTTTTAAATAACGATATGCAGTTACACGCAGTTTGATAATACTGCACACCGCACTAACTCGAGTTGGGTGCAATGCTCTCTCTTGAAAAATTTGTGAAATAGAGTCAAGAGTTAAGAAATCTCATTATTTTCCACTTCAGAAGACACGATTACCAAGTATCTCCGGAAGTGCAGCATAACTTTCATTGAACGACATTTATTGTTCGTGTGCGTGCTAGCGGCGTACAATCCAAATACGAGTTTCATCATCCAAATTATACATTTCATCTAAATTTAGATTACGATCTACAGTTGGGAAATAAAATTTAACAAATAACTCAATTAGAAAAAAAGTTATTACATTTTCTCTTTGTAGCGCCTTTCATCAGCACTCCGTAGAACATTATTGTTTATAAATAAGATTCGACAATTTAGAAGCGCTTCTGGATCATAATATAGTTCATTGTGATTTGTCAAAACTTAATGAAAGGTAACGTAAAACAAATTACAGTTTAGAGTTTGAAATCTAATAGTTACCCTATTAAAAGATTGAACAGGCTAAAAAACACCTTTTAATTTATAACTTTACCATATTTACAAGACGGAAAATAGAATACAACTTTCATGTACGAGTTGGTGCTTGAAAGTGCTTAATAATGACAGTACCTAAAACAAAATCTATCGGAATCAAAACCATTTCGATTGGAATGTGTGCCAAACCCGTATATTTCATTAGATGTATGCATAATTTCGTGTGTTTTTTTTTTAATATTTAACACAACTTTTTAAAACCTACTACTATATACTTATCTATACAAAAATGTGGTGCTTTACCAAAAGAGTTTATTCATGTATGCAATTATAGTTCAAAATGCATGTTAAATAAATAAAAAAAGAGAAAACTTTTTGCAAAAGCGAACATGATTACGGTTTTAATAATTCTCTTGCATTTTAAAAATTTTTCGAAAATGCAAAATCAATTTCATGTTTTGTATGAGTATGTTTGTAGTATGTGTGAGTAGTCAAGAAAATTGGCAATAAATACCACAGATACATCAAGGTTTGAGGTTTATTAAATTCTGAAGCATGTTAAAACAGTCAATATATGCATACATAAACACGTAGGTTGTAAGATAAGTAGTCATAATATCATTATATTTAATTTTAGTTAACATTCAGAGTCAAAAAATAGCATAGAGCCCCATTGTCTGGAAATTAGTTTTTGTTTCAGCCATTTAAAATGCGGTAAATTTAAACCTTTTTTGTTTGTTTACTTAAAACACTATTTAATGCTTCTTAAAATCTATAAAAAACAACAACAAAATCCTTACAACTAAAGTTATACACAAAAAAAGAAAAAAAACCTTTATTTTTTACTCGTCAAAAAAAGTATACAAGACAGAAACCTATGTGACAAGAACGAAATGAAGTAGAAATATCTGGAACTGATACCATTTTTCTGGTAGGTGCTATATTTATTGATTTATGTTATTTATTAATCATTTATTGGTATGTGGCGTGCAACAAGATTAACATCTTATAATTACAGTATGTAATCTTATAGTGACATTATTATAAGGTATGAAACTCAAATTAAAAATAGTATATATCTAAAAAGATAAAATTAAAAATAGTATATATAAAGAAAATTATAAATAGTATATATATAAAAAAAGAAAATGAAAAAGCTCAGTGTGTTCATACTAAAACATTGTAAATAATTTATTCCTGAATTGCAATGCGTTGCCTATCAATTGTGCGCTAAGAGGTAGAGAGTTCCAATAACATTCAGCACTAATTAAGAACTGCTAATCAGAGTTTAAAGAGCGATGCCGAGTAAAAATCAATATCAATCCACTTTCAAAATTAGAAAAACGGAGTCGTCTAAACAAGTAATCAGCTTCTTTGTGTAAATAATTTTATGCATTTTATGAGAGTCCTTATCTTAAGCAGATTTTCAAAAGTTACACCAAACAAAGACTTTGCGTATGCTGAAGTGCCATCATATCTTTTTATTCCATAAACGTATCGTAATATGGCATTGTACGCTACATTAAGTCGTTTTTTACTAAAGGCATCGCAAGAAGCAAATATCTCACTGCCATAATAATAACTTAGGCATTATATTAGTTTTTGCCAATAGTATTCGTGTGTTAAGCGGCGTCAAATGTTGAATCGGATATAAGCTCCTCAGCATAGCAAATGTACTTCCTGTAATTGTATAAATATGTGTATCCCATTTAAGCTCTTTGTTAAGAACTATGCCAAGGTTCTTAGCCGAATCCACAATTTTTATTGATTGGGTACCAAGCATAATTGAAATTCCAGCAGGTATTTGTTGTCGTTTTTTTGAAATTATCATACATTTAGGTTTTTGGGGTTTAAGTGAAGCCCATTCAAAGATGCCGATCTATACACCAACATAAGATCCTCATTTCATTCAGTGATACATGTATTAATAGCTTTTAAATCACATTTAATATACATCTGAACGTTATCAGCGTATAAGTGAATTTTAATACAATTTAGTTGACCTGGAAGTTCGTTAATGTAAAGGCTAAACAGTAGAGGTCCTAAAATAGACCCCTGCGGTACTCCAGATTTCATAGGTAGAGGAGATGATGTTCAAGATCCAACTGTTACCGATTGAGTACGATTAACTAAATATGTGGCTAACAAATTACAGGCTATACGGGAGAAATTAATTTCTCTGCCAGTTTACTGCAAAGTAAGTTATGATTTACACAATCAAATGCTTTCGAATGATCAAGAAGCACTAGAAAAGTTATATGGCCATTATCGAGATTACGCCAAATGTGATCAGATACGTCAATAAGTGCTGTAATAAAAAAAAGATATTCACTCATTTGTTAGTGCAGGATTTTCTCAAATACTTTAGACAAGAACGAAAGAATAGATATTGGACGATATTCAGTTCCAGATTTCGGAACCGGAATAATTTTAGCATGCTTTTAACAGTTAGGAAAAAGCTGGTTGTAATAATTGTGTCAAATATGTGAGTAATAACTAATAACAACTTTGGTAATAATAGTCTTAAAAACTTAGGATGCATTTCATCATAGCCAACAGCATTAGCCGTAATGGATAAACAGCTAGATAAGTAGTACTTCGGTATGATATACGCAAGAAAAATGAAATAGGGTACTAGATGGCTGTTCGGTTGTACGTATCAATAGATTCTGGTTTGAAGTTGCTGTAATATGAGGCAAGCATGTAAATACTTTAATCAATTCATTAATATCAATATTAGTGACAGTAGTTACTTTGTTCCCAACACCAATTTCCATAATAGTCTGCCATTTTTTCTTAGAGTCAGCAGCAGTATTAAAGCGGTCAGCATAGTACACAGATTTAGATTATTCAGATTATTTTGTTTACATTTCGTCGTGCAGTGCGATAATCACTATGAACCTCAATTGAATCTGAATCTCTTCCAGCGTAAGTAAATTTCGTCTCTATGCTTAGGCAGTGTTTGTATTCTAGCATTAAATCAGTGTTTATTTCTTTTATCTCCGCGAGTACAGCGTGCTAGCACAACATTATTAAAAATGTGGTAAATGTTTTCATAGTTAATATGGCGAATTTCACGGTAACTAATTGGAGATTGAGCAAAATTTAATTTGAAATTATAACACATAAAAATTAAATCATGTTTAGAAAAACATGGCGCACTAAGTTGGTCGAAAAACAGGATATTCGATAGATTACTGACTATAAAAATGTCCAGGAGGGTACTTGTTGTTGAGGTAAAATGAGTTGAATTTATAGAATTAACCACGTATAACCCAACCGAACTGAGAGAGTCAACCAAGTTAGTACCCTATAAAATGGTGTCATTAAAATCACTAGCAATAATCACATCGTTATAATGAATTGTGAGATTTTCCAAATAAGTTAATAGTGAACAATATTGTATAGATTTATAAGGTCTGTAAATTCAGCCAATCCGTAATTTACTCTCATATGCAGCAACTTTAATAAATATGTATTCTATGGTGTCTTCCTTCTTTGATGAGCATATAAGCTTACTAGGAATATGGTTTTTAATATATATAGCAACACCACCGGCATGTGATAGTCTATCATTCCTAAATAATTTATAACCATCTAATGCAACCATACCATCTGTAATAAATTCACTGAACCAAGTTTCAGTAATACAGACTACATCCATATTTGAATTTATAAATAGCTATCTAAACTCATTCACTTTTCTTAATAGACTCTGTGAATTAATATGGGAAATGTTCAATCCTGAACGTTGTTTTGCAAGAATACCAAGTATGTTTTTAACGTTATTGATACTCAACCCAATATTATCTTTTATTGACATAAAAAAATACAAACTTGGTTTAAGGCAGCGCAGTTAATAATTAAATTTACAATAATTTTAATAAAGAAAGATTGTTTTACTAAATACAGGCGGATAAAAAAATCAAAAGATATTCTTTAGTGCATTGGAATGACAATATAAATACAATAATAATTCTAACAATTTTGAATAACATTTTGATTATATTAAAAGCGTTCATTTAGATTAGTTTGAACTCCATCATTTGGCAGAAAAAACTTATTTAAGTCACAAACCTCATCTAAGCGCTTAGGGAAATCAGTAGCCAAAACCTTGATGTATACAATACCACGAAGTGTAAAGGCAGATGATATTCGATTGCTCTTACGCAAGCTTATAGCAGTTTGCAAGATTCTAAAGTTATTTGGCGTAAGATTTTCATTTATGTACATTTTATTATAATTATTCTCAGTTTGGAAACTAATAGGATACAAGCATAACTGCGATTTACAATTTTTTCGGAACAATGCCATAGATTTTAAAATGAAGTTTTTGTCGTATGACGAACATAGTTTTACAATTATTGCCGCATCTTGGGACTCTTTTTCTATATTACTCTTTTTCAGCAAACGAAAAAGTGACTTGTGTGCCGGAGTGGAAATATTAAGAGCATTACAAATGTCATTAAAAAGTTTACTTAAACCTTCATTACTTTTAAAGGGGATACCATTGATTCGTAAATCACAAAATACGGCTGAATTTTCCTGTCTTTGAAATTGCTATTAAACAACATGAAAAAAAATAAATCCGTATTGAATTTTTTAAAACACTCAAGATATGGAGTTACAGAGTAGAAAAAAACAGGTTTTGTGTACCTTTAAACACTTAAATATGAATTAATAACTTACCTATTATTGTTACGTTTTTGCCTTTTAAAAACGTTTATTTAGCTATAATCGCCATTAACAGTTCAATAGTATGTATACACGACAAAATTTTTTCGTTATTCGCTCTCTCATCCATAATTTAACCCCTAATTATGAGCCAAATTATATAATTTTCCATAAAAAATGTTAAGAGCATATGGCCCAAATTGTGGACAATTTAATTTTAATTATCCTCTTGGCTACTAAAAAATTAATGTGATGTCTAATTTTTATCGGTATTTGTCATCGCCAGCCGTACTTTATGCTATGTTCGCAAGACAACATGTTTTCGTCATTCGCTCTCTCATTCATAATACAACTACTGTTGCCAGGAGTGCATATTTATCTTCATTTTGCAGATTTTGAGCCTCTAAAAAATGAAGATTTTTTAAACTTGTTTTACTTCGTATTTTTTTGGTACCATATTTAACCCCGCTACACATTTTACATATTAACGTAAAAAATATTAAAAATGTAATGGGCAACTTTTTGAAACAATATTTTATAGAAAATTATAATATTTTTATTGTAGATTGATTACACACAAGTTAAAACTTCTAACTTACTACAGTGTTTATTTGGGTGTTCATTATGGAGTTTTATTTTTTACAAATGACTTGTGCTTGCGCCCGGAATATCGGTGAGTTATACTTATATACCAAATTTTAAGATTAGATAGCAATTTGACCAGATTTTCAGAAATAATTAAAGGATACAATTTTTCAGTATTAGAAAATCTTTCATTAGGAAAACTAATATAGAAATAATAATTTAAAATAATACATCCTATGAGATGCGAGATAGTTGCACTCCTTGTAGAATAGGGGTGCGCACAAAGAGCAATACCATAATTAACTGGAGAATACATACTAATGATTAGTTGTTCTTTAACGAACCTAACGTAGATGTGATGTTTTTGTTTTCCGCAGAATTTTTCTACGTTTTTAATTCACACACATCATTTGACATAAAATGTTAGCAAGGAATTTGTGTTGACATAAAAGTGTAAACAAAGAATTTGCGCTTAAATTAAATAAACAAAAATTTAAAAGTGCATGTTTAAAATTATAACTATTAAATCATAATAAACTTAAATAAAATGGATGATGAAAAATTAATATTGTTGGCGCAAGAGCTTGAATTAATTTATAAGTGTTTTTTTTTGCTTCTTGTTTCTTTTTTGTTTAACTTTGAACAGTTGAAAACAGCTGACACGTTTTTAATACATCAACTAACCACACATCTCGGTGTAGCAACCCAAATTGTAGCTCTCTTAAAAATCTCTTTGAAATTGAAAAAACACAAAAACATACATACATGTTCTTTCACGGCTAACAAGCTACTGAATAAAATTTGTGTCTCACACACGGGTTTTTTGTTGTAATTATAATTGTCGTTTGGAATAATGTAAACGAGGCGTATACATTTTTTTGATACAATTTTTTTTTAACATTGTTAATTTATTACAATTTCTTAAATTTTTTATCGAAAAATTAAACAAAAACAATATCAATAAATACCGCATGATATTTAAATTGAAAGACTGTGTAATAAAGTTTAGCGATACAGTTCATTTTGGTACATTTCGGAAAAATTTTGGTAGAATTTTTTTTCTTTTAGCAACCCTGGTTGTAATGTTCGCCTTGGTGAAACTTTTTATATCAGTGTTGCCAATGTAGCGCCTTTCTCGCTATATTTAGCGCGTTTCAACTACCGAAAAGTCGCAATTTTTCTTTTTTTTGAAAAAAGCGCTAGGTTAGCGCTTTTCTACTTGCAATTTTTTGTAAATTTAATAAATTCATATAAACTATTGGCTTAAAATGCTTCATGCTGTAAGAATTACTTAAGTCAAGATAATATTTGTGAACTTGTTATTTGTTATTACACCTTTAAAGATCCCAAGGGGATCACAGACCCATAACTTATTGTTATTGGCTTTTGTTTCAATCTGTCTTCCTAGTAATTTGCCTGCATTCCGATTCTTCTATTTGTCTACGAGTTCCATTCAATAGGTAGTTTTACTAAGTCGTAGTTTGGTTTTCTCAGAGTGTGTCAAGTTCATTTCCTTCATTACAATAACTTGGTGTAATCTGGTTTCTGGTCAGAAAATTTTCAAAGTCCACCATAGACAGTGGAAAAGATAAGACATATTTCAAAATTTCTGATTAAGAATTCGGAAGATCGTTGTGTTATTAGCGTTGGTTGATTAATATAATTTTGATTTTGAAGATTTTTATCCGCAAGCTCACTCTGTATGCTTCTGACTGTATAGAGTCAAGTTTTCATTGCATTTAGCAATGTTTGCTAGCAAAGGAGATAGATGTCATCTGAGTAATCTAGGTCTTACAACTTTGTGTTAAGTCCCAAGGTTATACCACGTTGCAACACATAATCGAGTACAACGTAAAACAGCAGTGGAGAAAGAGCACTACCTTGCCTAATACCAGCACCAAAAAATTAAGAAAAAGTTTTTAAGTTCTTGTTTTGTTCTAAATCATTGCTAATTTCATTTTTTAATCGTTCAAATTATTAAAAAATCTTTGTAAGAGTGGAAATTTTTGATAGTAGAAATTGTTTCTTTACAATTTCAGTATATTTTTTTGCTTCAAATATTATTAACGCTTGTTGGCAACACTGTTTTATATGTATATAATTCAATTATTTGTATGAAATTATTTATATGTAATTTCATCATGATATTCACGAAGAGAATAAATAGCCAAAAGAATAAATGCCACCTTAAAATACTTTGTAACCAAATTTCATTATAAAATTAACCAAAAAATAACCAAAATTTTAGTACAAAACAGATTGAGGTAAAATAAAATAATAATTAATAAGACATATTCTCCTATTTGTGTCGAACTTTTTAACTTATTTGTGTTTTATCAGACTGAGTAATTAAGAATAGAAATTGTTATTGCTTGTAAAAAGGTTACAGGCAGTGGAACACAAGGGTGTGTTGAATAAAGAGTTACTTATTTATTAAACATTGAAAAACAGTACAACAAGAATATAAATCATATTTGACAGTACTGAGTAGATAATGGCAAATTGGAATCTTAAGTAAAACTAATATATAAAATTTAAATATAAAACTAAAACTAAATATACAAACATTTTCAAGATTTATAAGAAAAGAAGAAAAGTAGTACTTGATCCATTCATAATTGCCTAACAAATTGACGATTGCTAATTCTGCACAAAGTGTGCTTTGATTACAGATTTAAAATGCATTGCATTGCTTTTCAGTTAAATGTTTGATGGAAGTTGGTTTCATAGGCGAATAGCGGTAATATATAAATGTCTTTCAGATACTTGTTTATTATATCTTATGGAATTCATCTTATAACCACTGTTAGATCTTGAAAATTGCAATCTTGTAAATAGATAAATAAATAAACATATAAATAAATATATATAAAGATGAAAGAACGTCATTTTAAAAAGTTCTCCAATGACATAGTATAAATTCGCTATGAGAAAATGAAATACTGCTATATCTGCTCAGTCCAAAAATATATCTAGCGATGTTGTTATATGTAGCATTAAGTTCGTGTCTGCTAACTGTATCTAGACTCGCGAAAAGTTCACATCCATACAAGAGATTTGGAATTAGGTATGTTTTTGCCAGGAGCAAACGCACTTTGAAAAATTTCAATAGACGAGTCACCAACTATAAGTGGGGGCAGTGTATTTAATAAGCAGTCAATGTTTCCTATTGTAATAGCCTTTGATTTCCTCGCACTTAGACATATCCCATTAGCAGTAGCCCATTTATAACCATTATCAAGATCATGATTCAGTTTGATAATGCAATTGTTAATACAATTTTTATGACAGCTAATGTAGAGTTGGACGTCATCAGCATACATTTAACTTTACCAAGCAACTTGATGATTTTTCATTGCTACGGTGAACTGTCTGATTTCTATCACACAAGTATGCATATAATAATTGTACGGCTGATGATGACAAGTTACATCTATTTTTTAATTTGTGACAGAGAATATTATGATCAACAGTGTCGAAGGATTTTGAATGATCAAGAAGAATCAGAAATGATACCATATTTTTATCCAATTTAGACCTTAACTGCCTCGGCAACATCCACTAACGCAGTAACACAGCTATGCTCAGACCTGAAGCCAGATTGTCTGGTAGTTAACAGAGAGTTGTCATGTACTATGCGCTCAAAAGCCTTAAAAACATATGGTAATACTGCTATAGGTCTGTAAGTCTCATCAGATTTAGGTGTTGGAATAATTTTCGCATGCTTCCACATTAAAGGGAATTCCGAAGTTGTCAGAATCGTATTAAACAGATGTAAAATATTTCTAATAATGTCGTTCAATATAAGTTTTATAAATTTTTGATTTACTTCATCGCAACCAATTGATTATGACTTAATACTCAAAAGTGATCTTTGTACCTCTTCAATTGTGACGTTAGTAAACTGAAAGCCATTGTTATTATGATTAGAGGATATAGTTGTATTTATTGAACCGTAATAATTGATATTAGAGCTGGGCATAGGTATATTAGAAAAATCAATATTCATCTTATCGACATCCTCATCGCTATTAGCAGCAGTATTTTCATTCAGAACCCCCATGTCCCAAACTTCTCTCTATTTCCTCTTTGAAGACAAGACAGATTTAAATCTGCCTTCATAGAACTTACATTTAGCTGCTCTAATTCTAAGTTTTACCTCCCTCCTACGATCTTTAAAAATTTGTTTTAGCTCTGGCGTTCTAAATCTCTTCCAACAACCCTAAGCATTGTTCCCTTCATTGGTCAAACATTTGATTTCATTCGTGAACCATGGCTTTTCACTGGTTTTCAATGTTTTTGTTCTAATAAAAACATATTTTTCATACAAGTATTGAATGTTATCATGTAGAAAAGACATCTGTTCGTTAACAGTAGGCATAGTGTGGATTAGGTTCCAAGATAAAAGGTCAATGTTCTTGAATTCGTGAAATCTTATTTTCCTCTCCTCCGAAGTTAGCTTAAAATCGTATGACATAATAATATGATCAAGACTCGAAAAAACAGATGCTGATAACAATAGTCTACAGCAAAAACCGCCTTTAAATAAAACTGTATGGAGATAATGATTTTGATGCGCTGAATTCAAATTCGTTTTCAGTTTTTTTCCATCGGGCTCAAATCCTTTTTTTATGGGATTGGCAATTTCTTCGCCCATGATATGGTAGTTATGTCAATATATTTCATCATAACTTGAAAACGACTTGACCGATTTCAATACAATTAACACCAAACGTTTAGGAACAAAATTTCTTATAATCACCAGTGTAATAGATCATATAACAAAACACGTGAAAGGTTTCCGGTAAAGAAGACGTTGAGGTAAAATGTGTAGGCATGACTTTATTTACTAAAGTCAGTCACAATACATCCATGTCAAACATTAATCTTCTATTCACCAAAATATTCGAATTGAAGTCTCCGGTTGTAATAACATCAGAGTAGCTGAGCGTAATAATAGATAACGACATTCCTATTAGGTCTGTAGACAGTTCCTAGTAATAGCTTTCTCTCATAATTAAATATTTCAAGAAACCAGTTTTCTGTTAGTAGAGCATTGTCGTCATACTTAACGTTGCTGCAATCTGGTTTACATTTTATCGATAATTTAACATTAATTGCCACACCACCACCATGCAAAGATCTATCTGAACAGAAAACACGATATCCATTTATCTTACAGGCATTGTCCGACATGTCGGAGCGAAACCAGGTTACCGAGATGCATATAATATCCATATCAGATCCTTCGAAAATATAACGAAATTCAATATTATTGTTAATGCTTCGGGCATTAATTTGGCATATATTGAGGCCCACAGTTTGCTTACAGAAAAAGTGTAGTAAATTTTGAAAATTATCACCAGAACCAATTCCATCACGACTATTAGGATGAGAAATCAAACTTTACGTATATAATTAGAAAAGCAATGCCAGCAATCAATATATTCACACTTATCGAGACAAAATTGCACACGCTAATATAAATTTTGACAGTTGATTTACAACAAAAAATACAAAAAACAAAAATATATAATCTTCAGTCCTAAATATTAAAATAAAAGTATCATCATCATCATCGCGAAATTTCCTCTGCAACGTTTCAAAACCGACCATACATGTCGGTTGATCATGCTCATGTTGCCTAATATAAACTAAGCCTCTGTTTATAAAAGCTGCTGCATTTAATTTTCGTTTCTTTAAGCGATGTGCCCGTAAAAAGATGCTGCAGTTTTCAGAAGTATGATTTTGATTTATATAATGTGCTAGCATGTACTGTTAAATCCAATTATATTTAACCGTAAGACGTCTTTACTAGCCTCGCTGTACGACATAATAGATTTCAGAACGTAGTTCCGCTCGTAAGGCGACTGGAATTTAATAACAATTGGTGGGTCTGATTTAGATCTACTGTCAGCCATATTTTTGTTTCCATGAAAATTTCTGTACGACTTCACACGAAAGGTCTAATTACTGGTGGATGAATATTTATAGTCTGGCAAATTTTAGAAAAATTTTAGCAACAGCTGAGTTGTCACATTTTCATGCAACATCGTTCAAATTTGCTATTTCCGGCTTGAATCCTTCTGTCTCATTAGTGAGAGCAATTACTTTCGCCTCATCGATCATCTTGATGTCATTAACAGTACTTTCCAATGAAACTACCCTTTCCGTCAAATTGTCCAAATCACTTCCAATAATATTCAACCTCTTATCTATCTCACCCAGGAGACGTTCTCTATTTTGATTAAGCATATCTTTAATCGTTTCATGTAGTTGTTCGACTAATTTTTCGAAACTCCTGTCTATCATCTGCATACATTTCAAAGGAGATCCAATATTAGAATGACGGGCTAATTCGATATTAGTTAAGCGAACGAAGAATAAATAGAAGTTGTTTGTCTCGTTTGACAGTTAGAATATTCCTTGATAGAGGAGATTGGCTCTTTAATTTACCTTTATACATGTATTAATTTTCAAATTATCTAATTTATATTTTGTTATTTGTTTATAAATATTTCTTTCAGTGTAATTAAAAATAAATACAACACTGAGCTAAGAACATCCACTTAATATATAATCAGCGTTGCCACACAAGAAATTAACTTCCTACCAAAAATTTTCAAAAATTCTACGAAAACCGTTCACAGCCTACCAAAAATTTAAAAATACATTTTTTAAATAAAATCGAAATTTCTGTTTAGTTATATAAACATATTTTCTAATAATAATAGTAAACTCCAGTTTTTAATAATAATCATGAAAATATATGCACATACATAAAGTAACAAAAAACATAAAAGCAAAATTTCATTTAAAATATAAAAAGGATGTGTATGTCTATTAGGGTGGGTCAAATTTTATGAATGAAAAAAAAACTGAAAATTTGTTTAGCAAAAATAAAATCTACACGAAATTCTGAGAAACTTTTCAGAAGAAACTATAGGTCTAAAATCAAATCCTGTTCTCACAAATACACGTCTTTAAAATGTAATATTTAGTCAAAACCTCTAAATAAAACTTAAGATCAAAATCTTTTAGAAAATTAATCTTCAGTAGGAATTTGATTTGCAAAAGATTATTTAAGGCGTAAAAATTCCAACCATGTTTACTTTAAAACAAATGTTAATGTAAATTATATACTCTTTCCAGAAAAAATAGCCGTGCACCTTATGCACGAAGTTTAAATTTCCTGGTTTTTAAGTCGATTGGTATATTTATTTAAAACACGTAAACGGACAATTTTTTAAAATTTTTATTTTTTAATATCTTATTAACAAAAAATATTAAAAATCAATCAAATTAATTTTACTTCAGTCCAAAATTTCTCATTGGCTGTAGTTCGAGGCAATTTGATAGATTAGTCTTTTTCAATAACTCTTACGTTTTCTTTGAACGCTCCCACTGTTTCGTAGGAGTAATGGATTGTTGATAAATTAGGACAGAATACTGATGGCCTAGAGTAAAGTTTGTATAAGAGTAACAAACGGTTTTCTAAGCACTCTTTTCTTAACATTTGCCAGTTCAATGTTCCTTTTATGTCAACTGGCTTGGTAAATTGCTAACAATTGAAAATTGCTTGCCAGACAAGGAACTTTTTTCCAAACTTATCTATCCTATTATATTAAAATACCTTTGTACACCTTCTTCCATGAATTCTGTGTAGTATTGAGATCAAGAAATATTGTTACGACAATAAGGTTGCGCACTACAGCGTTTATTTCATCGCTAAAATATATAAACAAAAGCTGCAAGAACAATTATACGTGCTGTTTACAAATAACCAAATCTACAACAACAACCATTAGCAGTGACAAAGTAAATAAAAAAATAACACGGCAACAACAATAATTAAGCAGCAAAGAAAACAAGTAACAGACAATAAACAAGCAACAACAAACACTAAGAGCTGAAAGAGGTAAATGTTTACATACGCATGGCTACAAAAGAACTAAAAAGAAATTAAAAGAAAGAAATGGAGTCTACCTGAAATATCGAGAGACTCGAGAGCTTCCGATGTGTTGTTTACTCAGCCATATAAAAAGCACGTCGATGCGAAAAGCAATCAGTGGAGTGGAGTTTTAAGTAAAGTAAACTCAGCGAGTGAAGTTAGTGTGGAGAGAGTTTATAAGGAGTAAACTCGTGAAGTGAATCGTGAAGTAAAAAACCAGTTTAGTTGGCGCTAACTCAGTAAAGAAAGTTACATAAGTGTGGATAACCTCTGGTTGAAAAGGTTGTGATCGAACCTAAGTTATAACTACGACCGGGTTCGAAGATCTTTAGGAGGAAAGATCTGTCGAGTAATTGTTGTTGTTTACAAGATTGTAAACAGACAGAGTAATTAAGAATAAAAATTGTTATTGCCTGTAAAAAGATTACAAGCAGTGGTGCACATAACTGTGTTGAATAAAGGATTTTAATTAAAACCAAACACAACATTTATTTTATTTTAACTACAATCTACGAACTCATAAAAACACGTTTTTAAAAAGGTAAAAACGTAACAATATTAAGTTTCCGAGCAGTTAAGCGAAACTTTTTCGTTAGCCTTCGGATAGTTGCAAAGGGGAAGGTATTATATTTTTTACAAATTGAGAAATTTTATAAGTAGCGGTTCTTTCATTGATTTTCTTGTTTTAATCAGACTATTCGCTTTTAAATTTGTAAAAAATGTTCATTTACATGCTTAGGTAGAGAGTTGTTGAAGGGTACACTTGCATTTGATTGTGTATCAAAAATTTTATGTTTTTATATACATATTTTTAAATAAAAAATAAACTGAATTTGATATTATTAAAAAAAATTGTTTTATGACTTATAATTATTATTAACTCTTTGTGAGACTGAAGAACTTTTGAAAATTGTTTTGGCATTGATTATTATACATTGTATTATGCAACCCCCTATTTTGAGCTTTATTACTTGGATCTCCACATAAAATTTTGAGAGGAAATCGCCCCAATTGTAAGTAATTCTATTTCTATTACCTCGTGTATTGCTTAAAAATCAGTGTCATCATAAAGCTTTATAATACTTAACCTTCCTGACCATTTCCATTGTCTGTAAGACTACATTAAAACAAAAAGGGGAACTCCCTCATTCTCTTAGTATCTTTACGATTACTCATTACTTACACTAATGCCAGATGTGACGATTTATCCCAAATTATGACGATTTTAGAAGCCAAAAACAACCAAATGACGACGTGGCGATTGTTGCTCTTAAAATGACGATTTTTGTTAAATAATACAAATTTACTACATACATTTTGTTAAGAACTGGGGGCTAATTCTGGCATTCGTATACGTACGAATTCTTTTTGGAACGAGAGAGTTTTTGACTATTTGGAATTCGCTTATTCGATCACGAATAGAATGAATCTATATATCTAATGATGGCTTTCGATAACGAACAATAATTCGAACGTAAGCTTGCGAGTGTTTACTCGTAAGCAAAGAAGCAAACGAAATAAAGATTTTACACAAGAAAATTAATTAAAAAAATAAAGTTGTAATTTATTTAGGAAAACTATAATAATAAAACTATAATTATTCATTTTTGTACAAAAAATATTCTAAAGGAAATAATAGTAGCTTTATGGCAAAGCGAAGAAGGTGTTGGCGCAAGGTGACATACAAAGAAAAAATATTTTGTCTCATTTTTAGTAATAAATTTTTATTAGGTATACGCTAATTAATAATAAAAATAGGTGGTGGGCCGAATGAAGAGCAAATATTTTGTAAGTAGGGGAAAAATTTTTACTGCACCAAGCTTAGAAGTTCCTGTCGAGGGCCTAAAATATTTTAATAGTTTTCTATCGCTTTTGCCAACAATAACAATGGAAGATTTATCTCAATTTATAATATTAAAATTCAAAAATGAAAAAGAACAATTATGCATTTATATTAACCTTAATCAGGCTTGAACTTGTGCTGTTTGCCTTCTATTCAAGACCTATAACGACTACACCACGCCACTCACTTATTCTTTAATTTTATTTATTTATTTTCTGTCTACAATCACTTTCATAATTTTTTGAATATTTTATATTTTTGTTAATTCTTTTACAACATTTAAGCTATAATTCTATTCGTTGCGTATTGAGTAACATCATAAGAAAATTTTACGATATCGAAATATTTTTATTCAAATTTTATATCGATCACGAATGCCAGAATTAGCATATTTAATGTTAAAATTTAATTTATTATTAAAAAAAAAAATGCTGAAGTACAGTGGGGAGCAAAACCAAGTGTATGTTTGAAGTTGAACTAAAAAGTTTCCGTAAAAATTGAAATACGCCATCAAATAAAACAAAACTTCACACAATTATTCATTGTTAGATAATTAAAAAAAAAACATTAAAAAAGTATCGTATTCAAATACTGGAATGAGAGAAAGGCAACTCATATTTTGAATACATTTCTTAGAGCTCTTTATTCCTTTTACACTCGGCATAGTTACAGCATGTTCTTCGAAGCCCACTAATATTTTTCCAGGCGTTCATTACCATTGTCCAAAATTCTCCATTGAATTGGAATTAGAGCTGTATAGTGTTCTATAATTAAAAAATAAAACTTTTATTGCAACAGCCATTCTTTGCCATTTTTAGCGTTCTGTCTTTGGATCACTATTTTATAAAAAGACGATCTTTTCTTTTTTGTTTGTTTTTTTGCTAAAACCTACATATGTTAATTAAGAGTTTATGTTTTGACAAATTTTTCAATGTTTTGACGTTTTTCCAACGATTTTTTGGAAAATTTTGACGATTTTATGTCCAACGGACCTGGCAATGTAGCTCTTACTTAAATTAGTGTGACGAGCTACAGTAGATTAATCATCTACTTAGATTGAAACTCAACTTGATTACTGAAACTGAAACAACTTTGGAAAGCCAATATGCTCCCTAGTGGAGCAAACAATAAAAGAAGTTAGGGGTTGATAATACAATGTCATCAAAATGGTCTGTCTGTACGTAAAATCAACTAAATTAGTTGAAAATAGGCTTAAGTCTGGACAACAAAAAAAGTTTACTTTATCTAACGAATAATGGATTATTGTTAGTCAAATCGAAAAGAGTCCCAAATTAAGTGCACTACAATTGACAAAACTTGTGTTTACAAATGAGCGTCAGTCCCGAAACTTTTCGAAATGTTTTCCATAGACATAATTGTGTTATGTGTTATTTACGGGCCAAAGTAAATTTAATATTTTTCGCTCAGATTGGTAGCCATATGTCTGGAAAAAGCCGAATGAAGAATTGAAATCGTGCAATATTCGCCTTACAATAAAACACGGTGCTGGAAGTGTAATGGTTTGTTGCGCTATGTCTGCAGCTGGACATGATCAGCTGGCATTTATTCATGGAATAATGAACCAGTTAAGATATAGTACATATAACAATTTTAAAAGAAAATTTGGCAGTCAGTGTACAAAAGCATTTCGGAAAATTGTAAATTTTACCAAGATAAAGGCCCGAAGCACAAAGCACATAGTACACGAATGTGATTATATATTGTATAACGCCACCACAGTCTCCTGATGTCAACGTTATAGAGGGTATATCTCCAAAAAAGGTTAAAATCTCTGTCCATATACAACATATCTTAGTTAGAAATCGTTCTTAAAGAGGAATGGGAATGAATTGATCTTTCTTATTGAAAAAAGTTAGTGTAACCTGTTCCAGACAGGCTAGAGGCTCTTCTTAAGAATGAAAGACCGCCCACGAATTAAAAATCAGACTGATTTAACCTTAAAAATTTGTCCGATTATTTATTTGATCTTTT
The DNA here is from genome assembly GCA_023159175.1 of Wohlfahrtia magnifica. NCBI lineage: Eukaryota > Metazoa > Arthropoda > Insecta > Diptera > Sarcophagidae > Wohlfahrtia > Wohlfahrtia magnifica. Next base: position 243,262 of record JAKWBJ010000090.1, on the reverse strand, counting down.
TTTCCTATTTATGAAATTGTTGTTGTTGTTTTTTATATAGAAATTTTTGCATTCTTTATATGAATTTTTATAACACCGGTCTACAAAAAATTTTCTCTCCTTTAAATAAAACTATGTGGAATATAATGATTTTGATGCACTGAATTCAAATCCGTACTCAATTTTTTTCCATCGGGCTCAAATTTTTTTATAGGCGTGCAATTTTTTACCCAAAATATGGTAGTTATGTCAATATATTTCATCATAACTTGAAAACAACTGATTTTAATAAAATTACCACCAAAAGTTTAGGAATAAAATTTCCTATAAATGAATTGAGTAAAACTTTGTTGTATTTTCAACAATTTCGGAGTTATACACATATTAAGCACTTAAATTGAAATGTTGAGAATCAAATAAGCTATAAATCATGGAAATCGTTTGGCTATTGCTCATTTTATTCAAAATTAAATGCAGGTACTTTTTTCTTTTTGGAAATTCTTTTTTTTATTTCCAAAAAGTTATAAAAAAATTCTTAGAATATCAATTTTCCATTTTAAGCATTAAAATGAAAGCCAGATATGTTGAAAGTAAAATAATATATAGAATATAATGCGGGTGACAAACTAAACCTTGAGGTACACCTGCTAATATATTGCGTACATTTGAGTGTTCATTTTCAATAAATACCACAAAATGCCTGTCACTTAAAAAACTCTGAATAATCTCTAAATAGATTGGATAGCCAAACACATTAAGTTCATAAACAAGTCCGTCATGCCATATAGAGTCAACGGCTTTTCTTTGACAAATCTTCGTACTTGGTGCACTATAGAGTGGTCCTATCGAAAGTCAAATTGGTCTTTTTGTAGTACATTATTGCATTCGGTAAATTCATTTAGTCTTTTCAATATTATTTTCTCGAAAACCTTGTCAAGGCAATTTCACATGCTGATTGGACGGTAACTTTTAAGCTATTTACTGTCTTTTCTTGATTTTAATATCGGTATAAAGCTGTGGAAAGTATACATTTCTAGACACAAGTTAAAAATTTTCATAATAAGGCGAAAGACATCTGACATATTTTTCAAAATAATAGAATGTATGTCATCCAATTTCGAATTTTTCATCATCATAAGATCTTATTTCATCAACTGAAGTTAGGGATTGTTAGATAGTGTTAGGTATTTCTTGTTGTCTAAGCCATGTTATATAGTTCCTCACCTCATTATCAATTGGTGAAATTAAATTATATGTGGTTTTGCGGTAGTCCTCAAAAACTTCTGCAATAATATTGGCTCTTTCTTCATTATTAAACATTTCAGCGCCATCAATTGACAAACTTCCTAACATTGATTTTTTGGTTAAAATCCAGAATTTTTTGCTACCTGTTGGTAACCTTTGTATAAATTGCTGCCAGCTGTTATTGCGATCATTGAGAATGTTTTGTTTTATTAAGTTAGTCAGCTTGTAATGTGTACGTTTGGGGGTTAATCTACTGATAGGTTGGCAATTACCCTTGACAGCTGAGTGATTAGGAAAGCACTAGCAACAATTTTGGAGTTAAACAAACACCAACATAAAGGTAAGCAAACACTAACAACAAGGTAAATAAACACTTATAGAAAACAAACAAACGCTATAGTAAAATTAACAAACGGGAGAAGATAACAATAGGCCGCGAGTGGAAAATGTTAGGAAAATAGTTAAGGTAAGGGTGTGTCCTTAGGATTAAGGTATATATAGGCCGTGAGCAATTTGATTGGGAGAAAACAAGAAGAAAGATAATAGCTTTTGTGTTTGAACATCGCGGGTGATCGGCCGGTGGGAGTTAAAAGAAAGAAAAGGAACACAAATAGTATTCAAAAGAAAAAATAAGAAAAGAAATTCATTAAGGAACATGCTTTCGAACTGACGTCAAATAGAAGTGTTTAATTAAACGGGAAAACAAAGAAAATAAATTAACATTAAATAAAATAAAAAAACAAAAGAAAAGGCAGACATTTTATGGTCGTTGAAAAAAAATTTAATAACTTTTATTGAATAGAAAAACTATAAAATCTTTTAAAGATTCGACAATGATAGCGAATAAGATATATAAAAAAGTTGAATCAAGAACAAAATTTATTAAAAAAAGAAACGACCGCCATTGCCGATCGCACCGGTGACGCCGTGTCCGGTATCACCAATTCCGGACAACAGAGGGGTAAAAAACCAGTGAAGCTACCAAATCCATCATAGAAGTTACCCGCTAACGGAGGAAATCTGCAACGAAGAGAGTATGGGTGTATAGTAGCTGTTAGTAGCTTAGCATATATATTTTCATTAATATTTAGTTATACTTACACACACACACACACACACACACACACACACATATATATATATATATATATATATATATATATATATAAATATTAATGAAAATATATATGCTAAGGGTATATTGGTAATTGTATTAGTAAAGTAGTCATCGTGTAAGTACTAAAATGAAAGATTAATGTAAAAAAGAAAAATAGAGTTACGAAAGTCAGTCAGTCGAAGTATGCACTCGGATAAAGTTGTATTCAAGAGAATTTTAAAAGTTGTCATTAAAAGTTTTAAATTGAAGTTGTGCTTAAAATTAAAAGTTGTATTTTTAAAAGTTAAATTAAATTGTTCCAAATATAAAACTACTTACAATAAATTAAAACTTAAATAAATATGAAATGAAATGTTTATAAACTGAAACTTATATAACTAAATTGTAAAAAAGAAAAGATTATTTCGTATTTAAAAAAAAAAAAAAAAATTGTGAATTTTCTTTATTTTATATAAAATACTTTAATAAATTAAATAAACGTTAAAAATAAATAAATAAATAAATAAATAAATATATATATATATATATATATATATATATATATATATATATATATATATGTATATATATATATATATTTATTGGATTTAATACTATTGTCTTTAATATTAGTATCGTTAGCTTGCTTTGATTTCGCATATTTCTGTAGATTTCAGTTAGTACTGTAATGGGAAACATTAAATCAGGTTTTGGAGGCAATTAGTTTAGACACAACGCAATAAAAGGCGCTTTTAAAATTCGCAGGTCTGAACTCAAACCTCCGAGAAAACAACCCTTTTTCAAAGGGCCTTAGGATAGAGTTTTTTGGATTTTTTGTTGTTGTTGTGAAAATTGTTCCTTTTTATAGTTTTTTGCTTAATTGTACCTTATTTTTTTCGTTTTAACTTAGGTTTAATTTTTGTTTGAATTTTCTTTAAATTTCATTTTGTTTTTTTATTCTTTTCATTAGTCTTTTTTGCTTTTATATAATATTTTTTCTTTTTTACTTTATTAGTTGTTTAGTTTTAGTAAATTTTTTAAAATTTTTGCATATTTAAATCATCGAATTTTCTTTTCAATAAACATTATGTATTTTTATTATAAATGAAACTTTTTAAGATTTATTAATTAAAATGACGGCTTAATAAGTTACAGTGGCGGAAAGTAAGGCAGCCAAGGTTTGCGGCGTAGGTTTGGGCATACCTTAATATTCTGTGGAATACTATGGAGAGGGCCAATTCTGGCATGACATCAGCCGATGATTTTTAACTGTTGTGTGTTGTACCCGGAAATAACGGATGCTTCGGGTCCCCTTTATTATTAATATTTGATGTATGGTAAAACCTTGAAGGCCGGTATGTTTTTTTTGTCATTGTAGTGCGTTATCGTGTGAGACGGTTGACAAGAACCATCCAATCCGGCGTGCTACAGAACGGCAGAACACTAGCTTCCCAGCGCCGTCAACGTCTGGTGACGCCGTGTGCGATTTTGATGATATGGCAACATGGCAGCGACCATTACGGTTAAATTAACACACCACTACAATGCTACAAGCTGTTGTAATATACATATTATTAGGTTTCTCTCTTGTGGAATTGTAGTTCTCTGAAACCTTTCTTCTGTATCTATTTCTTTGACCAATTAAAAATAAACTATTTTGAGATAATTTTCTTTCCCATTGCTGTCTGCTATCTATTGGAATCATTTTATGCGTATTGAAGAATTTTAGGCGTATTGAAGAATGTGTGTGACCCTAGAAAGAATTTGTTCAATTCTTGTTTAAGTTATGACCGTATTTATTAAGCCCTCATTTTTGACCTCATTATCAAAAAATTTTGAAATTACCAGTTAGCCATAATGTATTAAACCATTAGTGATTTTTTTCAATTACAGAACCAAATACTTTGCATGTGATCGGAATTTAATAGCTATGGATGTGTTAATATTTAAGATATATGTAAGTTGGTCTTGGTGAGGAGTATGTCAAGGGCTGACGGTTGCGTGTGAAAAAATTAGCCAAACCGTGTAAAACTGCTCGGGGAGTGAATATAATAATTATAATTTAGTTGGTGATTATAAAGACTGTTACCGGCTGTATTATTTTGTTGGCAGCCACAGCTGGTGTGGTGCGCATTAAAGTCACAAAAAATAAAATAGTCCACAGTACCTCTGGTGATAATATTAAGGTCGTCAACAAACGTATATGTATATTTAGGACAATAAACAGATGAAAATCTTACAATTCTATTATTAATATTCATTTCAATGGAGATATTTTCATGTTGATTGTTAAGAATTTAGGGATATGTACGTTCATGAGGAATTGTATTTTTTATTGCTATCAACACACACCCACCGTGTATCGGCCTATCCTCTCCATAAACTTTATAATTAATAAGTATAAATTTGTGTTTCGGTTTGAGAAAAGTTTCATTTATAAATACCACATCTATTTGTTTCTGATTTAAAGCTTGTTGCAGTTGTTATATAGCAGGCTTTCGCGGTATATTTAGCGCGTTTCAACTCCCAAAAAGTCGAATTTTTTCTCTTTAGCGCTTTTTTTCAAAAATGCGCTAGGTTAGCGCTTTTCTATTTGCATTTTTTTATAAGAAATAAAAGCATCTAAGTTCAATAAACTCATTAATTCATATAAACTATGGAGTTAGAATGCTGCATGTTGAGAAAAATTAGTAAAAATAGTGTTTCTAAAACGTACATATATCAAAACTAAAGGCCTAGTTTTTAAGGCATAAGACTTTTTAAGACTTATTGAATAATTACAATACTTAAGTTATAATTTGTTATTATTAGATTCTTTAAAAATACAAAGTGGATCATAGAGCCATAACGAATTTATTCCATCTACACCGATCTCAAGCCAATGATCTAATCTGGCTCCAAGTGATTCTGTAGAAAGCAGCTGGTCTTTCAATTTGTTTTCTCTAGGAATGGGCTGGCCTTTCGATCTTTCTGCTTCCCTGTGAATTTCATTCAATAGTAAATTCCGCAAAGTCTTAGTTTTGATTTCTTTAAGTAGGCACAATCCATTTCCGTTTCCTTCTCACAGAATAATTTCCAGATGTATTTTCAAATGCCACGTAGACAGCGGTTTATAAATGCTTGAATGCAATTGACATCAATCACAGCCGTATTTCATAACTGGCAACTATACAAAAATAGACTTCAAACACGAGTTAAAGATGTTAATCTTCGTTTTTTGAGAGATATATGGCGAAAGCCCTTTAGCACTCAGTCGTCCAAAAGATTGGCTGGCTAGGTTGAATCTGTTCTGAATATCAGCACTGGAATCGCTGGACGTCGTAAGCATACTACCGGGATAGCAAAAGATAGAGTATCTCCCAAATTTTTGTTTACAATTCGAAGGATCGTTGTGCTATTAGCGTTGATTCGCATAGTTTTGGTTTTCGAATTGTTTATTCGAAAGCAAGATGTCTATTCCGCCTGTATAAAATTTAGCTTTTATTACATCTCGCAATATCTTTGAGCTTGGAGATAGATGTCGTCTGCTTAATACAGGTCTTCCAACTTTATGCAAAGTCCCCAGGGCATACTATGTACGTTGCACCCAATCGAGGACAACTTTAAACAACAGTGGAGAAAGAATACAACCTTGTCTACAACTTCTGATAGATGAATTATTAATGTTACAGCTGAACCCAAAAATAAGCTGCTGTTTTCGTCTAAGTCGTTTTAATTATATTTTTTAAGCAATAGTTCAAATTATTAAAAAATCTTTATAAGAATATAAATTTATTTACAATTTTAGTATATTTTTCTGTTTTTAAATATATTTAACGCTTTTTTGCAGCGCGTTTTGAGTAGGAGGTCTGCGCGTTTTGATCGTCAAAAGTTGGCAACACTGATTCCAATGCATAACATTAAGTCCATAAATTGTCCTATTAGATAACATTTCTGAGCATATTTCCCAGCACCCTTAGCTTGGCTTACTTTGTTCTAAATTTTTCCAAAGCATCTATAGCTTGGAAATATATATCTAATATTTCCTGATTTGACAATTTATCGTTATTATTAAACATTCTATTACTAGACCTTGCTACGTCAGCATAAGAAATTTATTTGTCGAATTTACATTATCTTTTCTGGGAGAATGAAGGCATGTAGTTGCTGCAAATCAAAGAATTGTCATCAACTGTTTCGTAACAATCCATGTTATTATTTTTCTTAAATCTGACAGTACGCATCTTATTAGTGACTATGGAGCGAATATCAATGTACTAATTTCTAGATGGACATTGTGGGTCATCGGCTCGGTGATTTACATTTTTAACGTTCTTTTTGATGCAGTTGAAACATTTATATATGACAGGACCATCTGTAGGCGTTTTGTTCAGCTGGTATTGAGAATAATCCTGTTATCCACCGCATCCTAGACATGCTACTGTTCTGATGCAGTTTGAGGAACCATGGCCATCTGGGACCTCTACTGTATTTTATTTTCATAACCTCTCGCTTAGCAATTTGTTCCCGATTCATCATCTGGATTAGACCTTGAAGTAACAATCTTCTTTATGTTTGCTGGTTCAATATTAAACAAATTTTAAAATACACTTACAATAGCACCAGGGCTGATTTGTGGTAATCCAAATAGCATTACTTTAAACTTCTTGCTGTCTTTAATACTCGTAGGATGACTAAAAAACTTGTTTTTTTTCTCCGTCACTCCTTTATGGGGCATATTGGCTTTCCATAAAGCATCTATTGCTTTGTTTCAGTTTCTTTAATCAATTTTGATATTTCAAGCTAATTAGATGATTAATCCGCTGTAGCTTCCTCCATATGATTTTTTGTGTGTGTAGTGGTGAAGATTCTTGCTAATTGGTGGTGATATTTACTTTAGCATTATAATTCTTTCCCAGTAGGTGGAAAATTCGTCTGATGTTTGTCATCATCGCCAGTGGTATGCGAAAAGGGTCAGGTGGGCTTTTTTCTTTATTTTTAATTTTTTTTAGATGGAGTTGTCTGGAGGGAAGTTGAAGCCTTTTTTATTATTAAACATTCGAAACCACAATTAAATTTTTTCTTCGTCATGTCCTTGTATTAATTATCTTTTACCTGTTTACAGATGTCCTCATAATCGCTCTGCGTGTTAGGAATAACTTTTGTTCCTATTGAAATTCTTTTACATTCCTTCCTCTCCTAATATTTTTATGATCTTTAAAATTATGACAAACAACCACTATAACCGGAAGAATTTTCATAACCTCATCTTTGAAAAGTTCGCTTTCCACACTGGACATGTCCTCATCTTCTAGGTCAGATAATATCTGGGATTGTTACCCCAGACCTTTTTTCGTTTAGAACGCATTTTTAACTAGAGAATACGAATAATATAACAGAGTTTATTATTTTAAGCACAGCTGATTATAGAAAAATACTTGTGATTGCTGAGGGAGTCAACAAACGAATGAACTTTAAAACAGGCATTAAATCTACATAAGTTTCTTTTTTGTAGAGATGAAATAAAATTTTAACGTGTTTAAAAAAAAAACTGAAATTTATTATTGATTTTTACTTCTTTATTCAATTTTTAAAAATGCTTAAAAAAGTTAAAAGTTCGTAAATATAGATTGCCCTTGGAACACTTCGGTTAACTTTTTGCGCGATTCTACTGTATTCGTTTTTAATTCACTTTTTAGGAAATTTGGTAATAAGAGGACATGTTTCCAAAAATTGTTTATATAAAGTAGTGGTTACGACCAATATTTGCCTCAATGTGACCGTACATTCTGACTAAGTATGCAATAGAATTCGCATTTTTATATTTTTTGTTAAACTACGAGTAGTTGTTATGCCAAGTTATTTAATGAATTTTTAAGACGCATTCATTTAAAGATGTACTTTTTTAGTGATTGTATTGCTAATTTTTCCTCAATGTAATTTTTTTCGTCAATTAAATATCTGGCTACCCTAAGTTAAAGGCAGTAAATAATATTAATACAAAAATTAACAATATTCTTGTACATATTTGTTTAATTTGTGCAAGGAAAGCAATAAAATTTCCTAAATTAACATTGCAAAAGTGAATAAACATCAGGTAACTTATTATGGTTTTTAACAGAAAAGTTAGAAAATTTTTTATCAATTTATTATTTAATAGGGAAAGCTCTATTTGTTATACCTTCTTGAAGTTGTAAATGCATCGAATCCACCAAGTCGTGTGTCTCACAACTAGCCTAGATGGTCCCAGAGATGATCTATTCGGTTAAGATTAGATGACTAAGAAGGAGTTTTCCGTTGTATAGTATAACACTGTAGTCGTTCCTTGACGACAAGAACCGTATGTTTTGGGTCATTAATCTGTTGAAATATAAATTAGTCATTTAAAACTAAGAGAATAGATCTTTCTTTCAAATTATTGTTATAGAATATTCAGGTACAAATACTTAACGAAAGTTCTGTGGTCTGACAATAAATATTCCAAAGACTAAGCTATTGAGACTAAATATGGAAAATTCGCAACAATTCTTACTACAAGGAAAACAGTTCGAGGACGTTCAGTCTTTTTGCTACTTAGGCAGTATAATAACAATAATGGGCTCGAGAGAAGACCTTACTAACCGTAAAAACAAAGCGAGACAAGTATTCGGCCAGCACGAAGGTGAACATCTTCAACAGCTGTGTTAAATCCGAATAGGTATGTACGGCATTAATGCTTTTCAGGTATTTGTCAGCAGATGTCTACGACATTTTAGACTTTTTCTGACAAAACACCGTCTCGGACACCAGTAGGGTCCGGAATCTGAATCCACAAATGGCGAAGGTTTAGGCAGGCCTTGCGGAGGCCTCAAGATGACATCACAAAAAATGCAATAGACTGCAACCCCCAAGCGCAGGGTAAAGCAAGTAAAGCCGACCGTGTCACACATGGCATTTACAACTAGATAGCAAATCGGCCAGGGTTAGCTGAACGAGAAACGTGGAATTCAACCGTTAATGCCCTGTGAGCTTTATAGGAACGATATAACTTTTTTGCTGTAGTGGATATGGCCATTAATACTACAACTTAAAAAATTGATTTTTTTCTTTTTTAAGCAAATGGATAAAGCGCATAGCATCTATCCTCGAAACTACAAAAAGTTACTCAAATAAGAGCGTAAATAGGCTTGACAGATGGCCTTCATTCCGCTTGATTAACAGTTCATCAAGAATCAAGACAAAATGTGGTTTTTCAAGATTTTTTAGGGCACATTTTTTCAAATTTTGTAAAAAGCTATCAAACATTTTAGTGAATTAATAACGTAAAGCTATTTAAGTGTATTTTTTCCTAGTTTTGTTTATCTAAAAATTTATAATTAAATTTTTAAATTAGGTTTACAAATTTTACAAAGAAAAACTACTTTTCTTTACTTACTTATTAATACAATTACGTGCCGTTTTGATTGATAAGTTTTTGCTGTGTAGAACTTCTAGGCGAAAAACTGATCCAATTACGTTTTGCAGGCCTTAGCAGAATTGAAATTTATACCATTGATGAAAATCTGCAGATATCGAAACAGATGGTAATCTGAAGGTACAAGGTCCGGGATATATGGTGGATGCATCAAAACTTATCAGACAAGCGCTCTCAGTTTCTGCCGGCAGGTCATCAAAAATGTGTGTGGTGTCTGGCATTGTCTTTATGGAACACAACAACTTTTCTGTTGATCGATTCTGGCCGTTGCTTAATTTTTAATTTTTTGCTTGAGTCTTGTTAATTGTTGATATAAGAGACTTTTGATCAATCTTTTGGCCAGGCTAAAGAAGCTCATACTAAACAAACACCTTCCAATCTCACCAGTCACACTGCATTACGTTTCAATCCTTGTTTGGTCACCGTTTGCCAAGCTTCGTCTATGATCTTTATCACATATTATTATCATACGTGACCATTCATTCATTTCATCGCCCGTAATCATTCGGACCTATTAAACAAGTTATAGTGTTGCCGGATACAAATAATATTATTAGCCGGATACAAATAATATTAGAGTCATCTACCCACAATTTGTAACCGAAGTTTTTCCAACACCAATGCTTTCAAATGTCGAGATTGAATATAGCAATCCTAAGCGTAAACGTACTGTCGTGATTCTTATGCATGTTAACTTATGTATCTTTGATAACGAAAGTAGCTAATAGTGAGATCGAACAGTTATTATTCGACTGGTTTTAACAGGATTTTTTTTGTTTTGCCGAATACGGTTTTTTTTAAATGCCAATTTTTCCAATACGGAATAAACCGGTTATTTTTTTTTGCATGAGACCAGCACTCAGGGGATAACCCCTACAAATGCAGTGCATTGTGCTGGTACTAGGAAAATAGGTTGTGGGAAGGAGGAAAGAGGGAGTAGTGTTTATTGACGTTCGTTTAAATTTGCTCATGTCGTAAATAACAGGGAAGACATTCGCAGGAAGATTGTTCCAGAAACGATCAGTGCGACCAAATAACGAATTCTCCCTATAATGCGTTGTGCAATTCACTGGACAATCAACTACAAAGGGATGTGCGAGAAATACGAGTACTACGTAAGAATATATGATTACCAGGAATTAGTTCTTTAATTTCGTTAGAACACATTCCATTATAGAACAATGAAATACACGCCACATTGCGACGATGCTCTAATGAATCGATAGAGTTGGCTACCATACCGTCATTAATAAGAACCTTCGCCCTCTCCTGTAAGCGGTCGAGAGGCTCCACAATACTCTTTGAAGCACCGGCCCATACATGAGAGTTGTATTCCAATTTGATTCGGATATAGGTCTTGTAAATATTAAGGATATCAGATGGAGTGAAGTAATTCTTACACCGTCTTATAAAACCGAGGAACTTGAACGCTGCTTTCGACACTCGAAATATGTGCACGTTCCAACGAACGTCACAGTGAACCTTCATGCCCAGAACATCAAGAGCATCTGATTCCTCAATATATACATTACCTATAGATACAGATGACAACACACCACCACGTCTGTGTGTCAGAAAACAACATTGGGTCTTGCGCGGATTAAAGTCGATCATGTCCGCGCGACCACACTTAGAGATTTTCGCCAGGTCGCTTGTAAGCGTGTCGTTCATATTCCGCCCTTTTGCCCCAATCTCCAAAAGGCTCGGCCTAAGATCAAATGAATATGAATGGCAAATGTTGCTGTCATCTGCAAAACAGTAGATAGGATTGGAAGTGAGAAAAAGAGAGACGTTAAGAAATATTAGAAATAGAGTTAGAGAAAGAAAGAGCCTTGGGATACCCTTGAATTTATCCTGAACTCGTCGGATGAGATCCCATCTATAACCACTCTTATAGCGCGATTTCTGAGAAAGCTCGATATGAAACGAGCGAAGTGACTACCGGCACAAAAGCAATAAGTTTGGATATGAGAGTTTCGTGCCAGACTCTGTCAAACGCATTGGAAATATCCATGGCCACAACCTTCTCCAACCAAAGCCATTGTTGGACTCTAAATATTTCACGAGGTGGTGATTAATCATACTCCCCAAAACTTTGGAACAAACTGCTATTGGGCGGTAGTTTTCAGGGTTACTAGCCTCATCCTTTTTAGGAATTGGCGTTACATTGGCAACCTTACAGCAAGATGAAAAATCGCCCGCACGATAAGACGCACTGAAAAGATTAGCCAATGGACGCACAAGTCGAAGAACACTGCTTCAGGACCGGAGCTGGAATGCCATCCGGCCCAGAAGACTTATTAACGTTGAGATTTGTAAGAACCCTTTTACTGCCCGAGCTCGAAAGAATATACTAGGCATAGTCACTGATACTCTTTTAGGTTCGGGCAGTGGTCGAATGCTCTCCAGTAAGTTCGAATTTCTTTCAAACATTTCAGCCAGAAGGTTTGCCTTTTCAACCGGGTTGGTGAATGTTTGGTCATCCTTTTTAAGGACTGGAACCGAATTAGCGCTGTTCCTAAGCCTTTTAATGAATGACCAAAAGCTCTTTCTTCCCAGCGGAAAAGTAAGAACTTTAGCAATATGCCAATTTCTGAATGCTTCCTCTCTGGATCTGACTGCAAGCTTGCATGTCTGATTAAACCAATATTTATTTCTTGATTTAATCGGAAGCTTTACGGATGGGATAAAATTATCCAATCCTATTATATTGACAACCATTTCGGCCACGGCATTCACGTTAGAATCAAGGAAACAAAGTTTCCAATTGAAATGCCCGTATTAATCGAATTTCCGAGAGGAAAAATTCGAGAGTGTTATTCTCGTGCCCATCTACACACCATTTGTGAGTAGGTTCATACACTTGTTGCGCAAGGTAGTTGTGTGCGGCAAAAAACCCTACATATTGACCTCCTAGAATTGTGCAGCCTTAATGGCGAAATAAAGACGAATTATGAACATTGAAATCACCAGCAACAACAATTTCACTGTTCGGGTAATTCTCAAAGATACTCAAAATTGAATTGGAAAGAGTGTCAAAGCCAGAAATGGTAACCGCTCTTCCCGCGTTCGGGCTTTTATACAGGAACCCAAAATGCAAACGATTTGCCTCGATTTTGAATTTAGCTCAAAGACAGTTAAATTCTGCATCATACATGCCAAGTGGTTGCTGGCACTGGTACACAATTTCATCTCGAATGTACATTGCAAGGCCCCTATGAAAATTAAAGAGGGATAGAAGGTGATAACCAGGGATATGAAAATCCAGAAGGTGAACACGAATAACCGCATAATTTTACTATGTATATATAATTTCTATACATATGTTTTTATATTTTTTATTGCAAATATGCTCATTGTTAAGTATTTTTTTAAATTTTATATATAACGTCTTATATTCATATACAGTTAATCATTTAAGTTATTAAACAACTATTCAATCTGTGGTATGTATGTATATGTACGCACGTATCTATAAATTTATTCAAACAAAAAATGTTTGTTTAGTTTTGTAGAGTTAAAGGCAGTCAACAATATTCTTGCATTTGTTTAATTTGTGCAAGGAAAACAATGAAATTCGCATCACAAAAGTAAGTAAACAGCAGGTATGGTTTCTTACAGAAAAAGTGGAAAAGATGTAGTCAATTTATTATTTGATAGAGTAAACTCTATTTGTTATACCTTCTTAAAGTCGTAAATGCATCGAATTCACCAAGCCTTGCATCACAGAGTGAGAATTTTTAACCATTCTTCCACTATAATATTTGTTTAGATATGTTCGTGCTCTTAACACTAGTTTTCGTATTTGGCGGCCTAGATTGTTCCAAAGTCCCCCTATTTGGTTAAGATCAGATGACTAAGAAGAAGTTTTCAGTTGCATAGTGTAATACTGTAACCATTCCTTGACGATAAGAAACGTATGTTTCTGGTTATTAATCTGTTGAAATATAAAGGAGTCATTAAACACTAACTGCATGCCCATTTTTTTAGTGTCACATAGTATTAAATACGTGGTGCATTCATTTATCCTTCTACAAATGTACTCTGAAGTTTGATAATATTTGGAAATCGATGGTAAGGTTAAGTATAGATATATTGAGTGTCTTTAAAAACTAAGCTGAAAAAGCATTTCCGACACCAGGAATTATTAAACACCTTAAATTTGTGTAAAAGATTGACGTTATTGTGTATCGAGGAAAACTTGATCCTATACAAAGTAGTCTCTAGTCATTGGCAAATAAATTTCCTACAAAATACGCTGTAAAAAATGAATCAGTGGATGAAATGATAATGCAACAAGAATTGAGTAGAATTCTATTTTAATAAAAGAACCGGTTAAGCCGTTATTTAATTAATCGAAAACCTGGTTTTTGAAATTATTATAAAACCGATATTTGAAAAATGGCGAATAATTGATCTCCCCAGTAGCTAAGTTTGTAGTTCTTTCGCAACCAAGTTCACTTCCTAACACACTATCATAATAGAATCTTACCAATTGCAAAGTGTTGATGCCGCGCTATTTGCGTTTAACTCATACATTTTGTCTAGGCATAAGAATTTCTGCGCTTGCGTGCTTATATAAATTAATCTGTTAAACTTTGTCGTGAATGGACTGTTCACCACAGTTTCTAATTTTTAAAAAGACACTTAAAAAACAACTTATACAACATTCTATATCAAATATGCTTTTTGAAATAGTTATTGTATGGTAGTTAGGCCCAATTATAAAGCGTCATTATTAAGTATGGTGATAAAATGAGATGTGAAGAGTAACTCCGATTCTATTATAAATTTAACATTAATTTCAGCTTATTAGGCGTCATAAATTTTGATTTTATTGTGAAAAATTTTAATTAAATGCCTGATTTTTGATAAGAGATTTTTATTTGTATTTAGTAAAGTTGAGGATTTTTTTTTTTTTTTTGGAAAACATGGCTTTCATTTCTAAAATTGTAGCAATTGTAAAAAAATTTTAGGCGTTACTTGGCACTGCACAATTTTTCACAGCCAAACTTAATTGAAGAAAAAAGAAACAAAAATAATTTCAATAAAAATATAGGGTCTGCCAAATAATTTTTTTTATGAAAACGCTATAAAAAAAGCTATTGAATATTTTCACAAACTTCTTTTTTTATTTGAGAATACACTCATCTGAAAAGATAATTTTTGATTCTGCAACATTACCATGATTTTCAAAGAAATGTCGCAATATTTCCCAGCGTTGTTCAAGCGTATACACAACCATATTCGTGCAGCGGAAGGATAAAACTAATTATCTGTCAAATCAGACATGAGCTAAGTGTTACCATTCACAAAATAAGTACTAGTTGAAAAAAAAAACGTTAGATGGCGGACCCTTTAGTATATTTTCACGTAGACACACTCATTCAGTAACACCTTTAAATCGCCTTATTTTATAAAAAAGAAGAAAAAAAAGTCCTGTTGTGTACAATTAGGAAGCTCTTTGGTTTACACTATAGAACAATGTACGTGTATTTAAAGGACCACCACCTTTTATAAAGCCAGTTTATTACAGTACCCACTTGTGTTATAAAAAGGTCATAAAAGATGTATAAAATGGTAAAACTTGTAATTCGATAGAGGCTGCTACTATAGCATAGTTGGTGCATGTGACACAGTTTCATAATTAACTTTTGCTATTCTTTACAAAAAGTTGTTGTTGTTGCTATTGTTGCCCCACTAAATTTGTAAAGTGCCATATGATGTTTATACAAATGAATTGCTAATGAAGATTGTTTATGGTGAGATATTTTTGTACTTAGCTTTCCTTACCAAACAATTGGTTACACGTGTCAACAACAAATGACTACAAATTGCTGACACGTGATCATAAAGTAAGTTGCTTTATTTACATAGAGATTTGTTTAACATAATTTTAATATAGATACATACATACTTTAAACTCTTGACTTTGAAAGATTTATTTGAGTTTGTCTTTACAATTTGTCTTAAAATTTTAAATCGCAGTCTAAAATACATTTTAGTCTGCTCCAAAACTAAAGTAATTAATAACATCCAGTGAAAGAAAACTGCAGAGACTATTGGTAGAAAGCGTAGAACAACAGCCAACTTTTAATTCGTACTTCAGAGCCTCAAAAATGGACTTATTCTCCTGTTTCAAGTCGAGTAATAAGTAAAAGCTAGCTAGCTATGGAAAGAGTCCTCGAAATGTATCATTTCTCAGCAAACGGAAGCAACACCTACACCGTAATAATGAGAACAACATCATATGGTCTGACGAAATGATGATTAATTTGTTTGGGTCAAATGCAAAATCGTATGAACGAACATATTTTAATTACAATTCATACTTTATTTGAGTTTAAAAAATAGAAATTTAAGAGACTGTTAAACTGCATCCCTATGTATGTAACTAAAAAGTTAACAGACGGCTAACAACCTGCGTCGAACAAATTTTTACAAATGTGACTTTGACTACATTTGATGGCCTCCGTATTTATTCTTTGAATTTGACGATAGTATCGATAGTGAAAAAAACTATCGATGGTCATCCAAAAACAAAACTATCGATAGTACTATCGATTGTTTTGCAGCTCTACTCTCTGGGCTACTAATAATATGATAATAAGGTCCGCTCAATAGTGTGGTGAATAAAATATATTACGTCACGCGTAGTCGGTTTTGTTTTGTCGTAAAAGCAGTATTATTTTGATGGTTTTTAATATTGTTACGAAAATAAAAATTCTTAAAAAGAAAATACACCACATTAGTGCCTTTAAGACTATATTCTGGGATTTTTGTCTATTCGTTTGTGTTAAAATTTAAAATAGGCGGATATAAAATAGAGGATATAAGAGCGTTTGAGACATTTCTGGAACTCTCCAAACCGTAGGCAGTTAGGTTTATAAGGAGGCTGCTTTGCCTACGTCGATATAGCTATCGTCTTGCAGTCATAAAGTAAAGTCGTGTTTAGGCGTAAATAAATGTGTTGTATAAACGAATATCAAGTGCAAGATAAATAGGTTGGAGACTGTATAGTTATAATTTTATACTGTAAGAGAGGAAATAAAAACTGTAAAAAGACAACAACGTGGTGTTTATAAGAGGGCTGCGCAAAACCATTTGAAAGCCTGCCGACACCACTATATAGTAGAACGTATGACAGTATTTAGTGCATTTCTTAGTAAAAGCAAAAGTTCATTGGTTTTGATTCTCAACAATACAAGTACTGTACCATTTGAAAAAAAATTCAAAAACATACTGTCGCTGCTTTTGTATTTTGTTCGACAGTAAAAATAAAATAAAAACAAAATAGAGTGACCATGTTATCTTTTTTTTGTTCGATTTAGCTTAGAAATTTTTCATTTAGAATTTAGCTTTTTTAGCTTTAGCCTTTTCTGACTTTAAACTTTCAATTCATGCACCCTTGAGACCGGATTCTACCCTTTTTCAGGTTCTGCACAACACTTTTAAATATAAGATAAAATATTGGCCAATGGCTAATAATAAAATTGACTAAATAAAACCAAAATTTACCAAAAAAGTTTTCTACAACCTTATTTAAAACCAGGGTTTGCAAAAACCCGGGTTTTTCAACCCAACCCGCCGGGTTTTATTGGGTTTTTTGATGGGTTTTATAACGGCTTCCAAATTTCATTCAAGTTGACAATATTTTTTGTTTATTTATACATACAATCACTTTGTTTAGTATTTATAGTGTTATTTCGCACTTTAGGTGGGATCAAGGCGGCACTGTGTACTATGAGCTGCTAAAACTAGGTGTGTGAAATTGGTGTCACTAGAAAAAAAAAAAACTTCCTAGGTGGAGGAATATTTAAATCCTGGGTGAGGAAATACCACCAAGGAAGGAGGTTAATATCTAGAAATAATACTGGATAGTAGGCTGACATGGAAAGCTCAAGTGGAGAATGTCTCAAGAAAAGACACCCATCGGCTTATGGTGTACAGAAGGTTTGCAGGGAGATCTTGGGGCTGTAACCAAAGTATATTATACTGGATGTATACCATGATAGTCAGGCCGATAGTGACATATGTGGCCGTTGTATAGGCAGTGAGAAATAGTGCCATAGAGACCATGACAAGTATAATGAGAGGTGATTTGGGTACGAGGTTATGCATGTTAACCAGGTTAGCCGAGTGGTCGATTACTCCCTATATAACTTTGGCAAATGCTTCAGGAAAAGACTGAGTAATAAGACTAAGTGGAAGGCTTTGGAGGCTGCATACTCCTTTAGAACATGGACCATTCTGTGGTACACAGATAAGTCTAGGACAGAAAGTTGTACAGGCGCGGGAGTGTTTTTTTTCCAAGGGGGAATATTCGGAACCTGTTCCAGGCGGAAGTTTATGCGATTGAGAGATGTGCTCAATTCAACCTGGAGAGGAAATATAGAGGATAGGACTACTATCTGATTGTCAGGCCGCCATTTGAGCACTTGGCTCCTATGAGGTTGACTCAGAACTAGTCTGGGAATGTCTTGGTAAACTAAACCAAATGAATAAGGAATATGGTTAGCTTATTCTGGGCCCCGGGTCATGTGTGAATTCCGAGAAATGAAAGGGTCGATGAACTGACCAGAAAGGGAGCTTCCACTCCACTTGTGGAGTCAGAACCCCTTTGTGGACTGAGAACGGGTGCCTGGCAGAGCATACTCAACGAAAATGAGGAATAATGAGAGGTGGGTACTCTTCTATAGCCGTACGGCTCTGCGACAGTATAAACTTTTGTTGGGTAACGATGTGCAGATGCTGGGATGAGGAAATCGAATCACTAGAGCACATACTGGGTACATGTGGGGCATTGATGCACTCTAGGAGGAAGTATCTGGGTGCCTATCAGATACTGAGTAGGGAGTTATCGCGGTTGGTACCAATCGCCATCCTGAATTTCGTCAGATTGAAAATATTGGGGGAGAATTTAATAGAGTTTTCACATAGATTTAGTGGATTGGCGTTCCAAAATTTAACGCACATCAATCTTTACCATTTGTATATATTCGTATGTATTATATCTAGTTAAAAAGTAGATAATAATGAAATATTTTTATGGGGCTAAACAATAGCAATAGATATTCATATCTGGCAAAAAGATTAGATATTTTGGAATAAAATAAAGACCCTATATAGATGGAGGGTAATGATACTAACGGACATATCTCTTAGGCGGACATCTCCCATATACGGGCGAATTTTTAAGTCCCATGCTTTTCGGAGTACTTTCCGAACAATAAAATCTCCGCTAAACGGACACTCTCTGGACCGGACCCGGACAATTTTGTTTTCTAAAACATCTGCTGTGGACTGACAAAAATCGTAACGAAAGGAAAGAACTAAGCGATATATCAACTAATTAATATAGTGTAATTCTCTTAGTTCTTTTTGGTATGTTTAGTATTTATAGTAATAATTTGGTATACTTTTCGATTTTAAAGACATATACATAACTAGCTTTTACACAAGCGATTTTATTTTTGCGATTGCGTAAAACTGAAAGTAGCATCACTAGACTATATACATATATGAGTATGTGTATGTATGCGTACGAATTAAAAGCAGTAGCACTATTAGTTGTGTGATTCCCCTTTAAATATCATTGACAACGAAAATCTTCGTTTGATTATTGTGGTAGACATAATAATCCCTACAAGATATATATAACCGAAACTAACATTTGTAATACATTTATACTAAACATTGAAACCCTTTAATACTGTTGGCATCGTCGCCATTGTTTACTAGGCTTGCTGAATTTGGAATTTTGTAATGTTAAATTTTGTTGGTTGTATTTTTTTTATTAAATATTTGCTTCAAAAGATTCTTACTACAACTTTAAAAAGAGTTTGGAATAAAACATTTAAAATAATTAAATACATTTGTTTTAAACTACTTTTAAAATGTTGATGGAATTTGTGTAATTTTTTCCGTTTTAGAAAAATATTAATGATAACAAAAAAATTTTTGTCAGTGGCATAGCTGTAATTGCCACAATCTCAAAGTGTATATATAAGAGTGAAACAACGAATGTCTCTTTAAATTTTTGTAAGTCCCCCAACAAAAAAAGCGTACGCAAAAGCAAAGTTTAATTTCGAGTGGTGCTAAAAGTTTAAATTCAAAAAATAAAAGCAAAAATAAAATAAAATATAAACTATAAAACCAAAGAACACTATAAATAAAAAACAAACAATTAGATAAAAGTAAGTTTAAAAATAAATAAAGATTATAAAAAAAATTAAAAAAAGGCATTTTCAAAACTGCCTATCAAAAGAAAAAAGGACATACATATGAGTCCAATATAAAAAATATAAAAGATATTTTTAAAAAAAGAATGAATATGAAAATAATGAAAAAAGTGATGTAAAAAATGAAAGTAGTGAGAGTAGTGCTGTAGGATATATAATTGAAAATAGTGATAGAGAACATTTAATTGAACATTTCAGTGAACATTACGGTAATGACCCAGAAGCATCCACATCTGGTTTCAAGGAAACAGGGTTTAGAGAGCAATATGTAGAGTCCAGTACAGCTGGTGTAGGCAAGTGTGAGGAATTAAAGTCTTGGGCAGTTAGAAATAATATTTCTCAGCATTATAAGATTTACTGCACACTTTAAAGAGGGTAGGAGTAGATGATTTGCCATTATCAGCAAAAACTCTCTTCAATACAAGTAGGAAACAGGTTCAGACTTCGAATATTCTAAACGGAGAATTTAGGTACTCAGAAATATTTTGTTTATGGTTCATTTGATTATTTAGACGGAAAGGATGAAATTTTAATCGATGTAAGTATTGATGGCTTAAGACTTTTTAAAAGTTCTGATAGGGTTTTGTTGCCCATTCTTAGAGTAATTGTAGGATTTGCTGACGTTAGTCCTTTTATGATAGGTTGTTATTCAGGCTTAAAGAAACCACAAAATATAGATAAATTTATGTCTGTCTTTTGCACTGAAGTAAAGTCGCTTAAAGAAAATGGTGTTAGAGTAGGATTTAATGACAAATTGCTGCGATTCAATATTCGTTTACTAGTTTGTAATTCTAATGCTAGGGCTTTTGTTGCAGGCGTTGTGTCGCATAATGGTAAAAATGGGTGCCCAAAATGCTGTCAGGAAGGTTTATATAAGGAAAGAAGAGTGTGTTTTTCAAAAGAAGCCGCGCCTTTTACAACAGATTTATGATTTAAATTTAGATCCCATCCCTTTCACCATATAGATGAGTTTAGGGAAGAAAGAAGTGGCTTTGAAATGGTTTCTCAGCTTCCTTTAGATAGTATGCATTTAGTTGATTTAGGAGTCACTAAAAAATTATTAAAGCTTTGATTAGTAAGAATAATACAGGAAAATTTAACGAAAAAATTAATTTTATTAGTAAATTTGTTCCCTCAGAATTTTGCCGCGTACCTAGGAGTATAGATGAAATGAGTAAATGGAAGTCTACATAATTTAGGCAGTTTTTGCTGTATACAGGTATTTTCATTTTGCGAGATTGTGTTAGTAGTGACCAATATTATAATTTTTATTATTATGCAGCAGTATATCTATCTAGCGAAGCACTCCGACTAAGTGAGATTGATACTTCCGAAAAGGTTTTAGATTTTGTAAATTTTTTTGGCAGATTGTATGAGGATGAGTTAGTTAGTTTTAATGTTCATGGATTACTACACTTACCGGATTGCGTTAGGCAGTATGTTTCATGATATTCTTTTTCTGCATATGGGTTTGAAAATTACATGCAATATAAAAAAAAAATTGTTAAGAAACCCAACCAAATTTTGCAGCAGATATTTTTAAGGCTGGAAGAAAGACAAGGACTTAGTTCACAGTTCTTTTAACACCCCTTTTACATCACATTTTTCATAAATTTTCATGTTAATTCATTTTTTTTAAATTATCTTGAAATAATAAAAACCAACTAATAATATGTTGTATTTATTTATTTACATGAATTCCGAAAACAATTTTGATGATTCATTTGAGGAGACGGAGGTAGATGGTGAAAAAGCAAGCCAGATTATAATTGAGAAAAAACAATATAACTTTGGTGACAATAGTGCCTAAACCAGCAAAAAAATTAAGGTAAAGCTAACATAATTTTTTTTTCTTAATTATATCGTAATATTTTTCCTTTTTAGACAATCTTGATATTCTGAAAAGGCTTCATATCATTGAAGAAAATCTAAAATCTTGAGCCGAGGCTAAGATGCTATAGTGAACAATTAGGAGCTAATTTTTAAATGTTAGAAAGGATTGAGGCAAGCGTAAGTATCTTGCAGTTAATTACTATTATTTTTTACATTTTACTACCTAAATAATAATCAGTATTTTATAACAGATGATTACAAAACCGGAAATGATGGCGCAATCAAAATTAATAATGGAATACTGAGGAACAAGAGACAAAAGCAGCGACAGTATGTTTTCGAATTTTTTCAAATGATACAGTGCTTGTTTTGTTGAGAATCAAGACCAAAGAATTTTTGCTTTTACTAAAGAAAATGCACTAAATACTGTCATATGTTCTACTGCAAATGGTTTTGCGCAGCCCTCTAGTACATACAGGTTTTATATTCAAGACGTGTATATACCATAAGATTTATTATAAGATATTTGGAATTAAAAAAATTAAACGTACAAAAATTATACATATTTTAATTAACAGGTTGTTCATGTTAAAATAACCGGTTTATTCGATAGTCGAAAAACTGACATTTAAAGAAACCGTATTCGGCCATTTCTATAAGGCCGATTAAAACCGGTCGAATAATAACCGTTCAATCTCCCTAGTCCATACTATGTACGTATCATAAATCCAAATTATTTGTAATTTTTAAGGTCTTAATAAAATTAATCTTTTAAACAAAACATTATTAAAAAATTTAAATTCGATTTAAATTGTTTCGTTTTATGTCCCAATCGCGTTGTAAGTCAAGGGATTATTGTACATGCTTTTTAACTAAAGTGCAGCCAAATTTAAATATGTATCTCTTTCAGTAGATTAGTCTGGCAACGACCATGTCTGCACCAGTTGAGCCCCGAATAGTTCGGGAATAGCGACAGAAGCTCCACAAAGACAGTCTGTGGCAAAAATCTATGATTTAAACCTATTCTTCGGTCCCTTGCTACTATTAGGTGTTTTCAAATTTAAATAAATGGCTGTGATAAGATAATTTGCTCAATCGAAGGGGTTTATCATTGAAAATAGCACCTTTTATTAGAAGCCCTATTAAAATTTTATTTGAAGGCAATAAAAAGCTGGAAAACGATGGAATAAATGTGTTAAGTTTCAAGGTAACTATGAGAAATGAAATCAGTTTTTGCTTGAAAACATGTCTTCATTTAAAATTTTTTTACTTAAATTTATTTCACGTGGTTTCAAATACCATTCTTTCTTTCGATTTTTGTTGTTTTAGTCCAAAATGTATTATACGGCTAACATTTATTATTTTTATTAAATACAAATTGTAAAATAACTTTATAAAAATATAAATTTAGGTTGTCCATTTGCATGAAGAAACCACACAAAAGTGAGTGTTTTCTTATTGAACCCCTTTGCGTATGCACTAGGGAGATCGATTATTCGACTTTTTCAAAAACTGGTTTTCGAATAATTCGAAAAGTAACACTTTCCCGGTTTTTTGTTTTCGGTTAATAATAATTCAAATAACCGGTTAACCGGTTCTTTTATTTAAATAAACTTGTTAATAATTCTTGAAGCGCAGAGCTGGACCACGTCATTTTAAAAATAAGCAGAAGTTAATGGAGAGCTTAAAACTAAAGTGGCAATCAATGCTAATAATAATAATTCTAACAAATCTCATAAAAACTATTCCGAAACAGTGTGCGGAGACCATAAAAAACAAAGTTTATTACACAAAGTACTGAAAAATGCTTAAGTTTCGAACAGCTACTCAAGCAGCTAATTTAGTTTTTGTTGACCTACTTGGTAGAGAATGGAATTAAAGGTTTGTTAATATAGTTATAATTTAGGTGCCTAAGACAACAAAAATTAAATGTTTTACTTTGAATAAACCTATTAGTAATAAACGAGTTCTTAATTGCCTCGACAAAAAAATTTGCTAAGATATTGAGCAGCACTGTATGTAATTTTATGCACTATTTATTTAATAGTGTCTGTGTCACTGTGGTATGTTAGGTAAGAACCCAGCTTTCAACCAAGATGTCGTCGGTTCAATTCCAGGCAACACCATCAGACAATTTTCAACAGCGATATCACCTCACAACATTACTGGCGACTGATTATGTGTATTTACGCTGTGAAAAACTTAACTAACTAATATATCTGCCGTTCGGAACCGTGGTTTGTGGGCTTTCAATAAGTCTAGTTGATCATTCCCCATATATAAAAACCGATATTTATTTACAGAAGATTAGAAAAGGTTATTTTTGCTGGAAGTGCATATCTTATTCGATCTAACTTGATTTTCACGTTCTTTGTGAGACGTTCAAGGTTATATATACAAAAATAATTAAATTTAAACAAATAAAGGGTCCGCCATCTAACGTTTTTTTCAACTAGTGCTTATATCGTGAATGGTAACACTTAGTTCATGTGTAATTTGACAGATAATAAGTTTTATCCTTACGCTGAACGAATATGGTTGTGTATACGCTTGAACAACGCTGGGAATCTGAGCCTGCGGATCGAGTTAGAGAAGATGCCGATTTTGCAAAAAAAATCATCTTTTCAGATGAAGCTCATTTTGATCTTGGCGGGTATGTAAACAAGCAAAATTGTCGCATTTGGGGCACAGAAAACCCGCACTTACATAGAAATCCGATACACTCAAGACGAGTCTCTGTTTGGTGCGGATTTTGGTCCAGAGGCATAATTGGGCCATTTTTCTTCGAAAATGAGCAAGGAGTGGCCGTTACAGTCAATGGCGATCGTTATCGGGCCATGTTGAACGAATTTTTGTTCACAAAAATTGAAGAGGAGGATATTAGCAACATTTGGTTTCAACAGGACGGCGCTACGTGCCACACAGCCAAAGCTACACTCGATGTTTTGCGCCCTGTTCTTGAAGATCGCATTATCAGCTGCAGAGCTGATGTCATTTGGCCACCTCGTAGCTGCGATTTGACACAGTTGGACTATTATTTGTGGGGTGCCGTCAAAGATAAGTGTTACGCCAACAAGCCAGAGACAATTGACGCTCTAAACGACAATATTCGTAAAGCCATTGGTGAAATACAGCTGCACACATTCGATAATGTGCTTAAAAATTGGACCGATCATGCAGGCTACTGCATGGCCAGCCTAGGCAGCCATTTGAATGAAATTATTTTCCATTATTAACCGGAAGGATTGTACTTTCAAATAAAAAAAGAAATTTGAGAAAATATTCAGTAGTTTTTTTATAGCATTAAAAAAAAATTATTTGGCGGCCCCTTATTTAAACGGTGGGCATATTTTCATTAAAAAAAATATACAAACGTATAAAAATTGTACTTAAAAATTAAATTGAAATTAACCGGCTATTCATGTTGAATTAATCGGTTTATTCGATATTCGAAAAACGAAGATTTTGTAAAAGCTCCATTCGACAAAACAAAAAAAAAAAACGGTTAAAACCGGTCGAATACCAACCGACCGATCTCCCTAGTATGCACTAAAGTTTGAGTTTTTATTACAATTCCCTTGTTTTTCTGTTTTTATTGCATACGTTCCTATGCTTTTGATATTATTATTGTCTTCTTTTTTATTTGATTCAGTTTTTTTTTTTTTTTTGAATAGCAATTTTCGTTAGAAACGTAACTGAATGCGGAGACGCGCTTTCTTATATAGTAAGCGCTATTCTCTTCAAACATGAACAAACAGTTTTTTGAAGCTCAATACAGAGAGTGTTTTAGCGTGACTTATAGTATAAATAGAAAAAACTGCGTCTGAGACTTTCGTATTTAAAAATTATAAAAAATTTTGCATGATTACTAAATGACATTAACTCAAAAACAATCTTATTTTTCTACAGAAGTTCAAGACGATCTTGCAAATATAAAAGCAATTAACGTTGTTTGGGTCTACCACATGGTCAATAGTTACATTATAAAAAACAAAAACCAACAAAATAATTCATTAATGCGATTTACGATTGTGAATAAGCTATATACAAAGGGTCTTCCAATAAGACGTCTCATTTTTAACAGCCCTTCATTTTAACAGTTGATGAGTCAACTTGAAACTATTCACCCCTATCCTGCATTTCAATTTCACTCGAAATTTTCTCCGTTTAGCAAGTTTAGTATTCTGCGTTTTGATTCCTTTCAGTTTCGTTCGATCGTAAGTATTCTGGATTATGATCGCAGCTACGTTTTTCTAAATTGTTAAAGTTGTGACAGAGATTATTTCGATTTTTAATTTTTCAGTTCAAAAGGCTTTTAAAGTTCAGTTAATACAACAACTCACGCCTACTGACCATCAACAACGTTGTGTGTTAAGTGATTGGGTCCTTAAAATTCATCAATCTGATATGGAACTTATTCTAAAAATCATTTCTGAGGGTACGGCAACAAGGAGAATTGTCGCATTTGTGGCTCGGAAAACCTATCCTTAACGGTTGAATGTTTAGTGCGGATTTTGTTCTGGCGACGGCATTTGATCTTAGTTTTTCGAAAATGGAGCTGAAGCAACTGTTACGGTAAATGGATTCGCTATCGAAGGATGATTAATGATTTAGTATAGCCGGAATTGGAAGATATTGATGTGGACGAAGTTTATTTTCAACAAGACGGCGCTACGTGCTACATAAGTAACGATATCCATCGTTCTTTTGCGTGAAAATTTTCCTGATTGCATGATTTCTCGAAAAGACGACCACATTTGGCTACCGAGGTCTTATAATTTAACACATGTGGGCTTCGTGAAAGATAAAGTCTGTGCCAATAGCCTATCATCAATTCGAGACTTCAAAGATGGAATTCATGAAGTTATCGAGGACATACAGACGCAAACATGTAGATTAGTGATTAAAAACTTCTTGAAAAAAATATGGTTCTGCAAGCGTAGTCATAGTGGTCATTAAACTGCTATTATTTTCCATTATAATTATATAACATTCGATGATTTCTCTAAAAATACTCCAAAATGATGAAAAATAAAACCTCTTATTGGAAGACCTTCAATAAATATACGCACTGCTTTTCATTTCTGATGACACCCTGAGGTGTTGAGAATCATTTGGATTGCAAACAATAGTAAAAATTCAAACTGTATAAATGCACAAAAATTAAATAAATTTTTGCCATTGTTTGAGAAAAAAATATAATTTGTTTGAATGCACATAATGCATACTTGTTAACATGAATGAATATAAATGAATAGTCGGATTGGAGTTCATAAATGTGCCGATGAAAACCGAATTAATGAAAGAAACAGAGGAACAATACAAAGGGGTGGCTGGTTTGTTAATTGCTTATGTTTCTCTTATTCTGTAAGCCACCATGAAGTCTACACACATCATATACTCGTAGTAGTGCCTTTTAAAAGTCGATCAGATTTTGCACATACTTACTTACATACTCGTACGTTACTCGTATACCGTATGTTGAGATTTTACATAGTTGTTACTAATTTTTATTATGTTTTGGGTCTGGCCAAAGACTAAATTTTTACATGTGTATTTTTTTTATTCTATCGATATTCAAACGCCCGCCCTGTCCGTATGTTTGATTCCGGTCTGATATTTTTGTTTGGAATACTATCAAGTGTTTGAATTACTTGCTGTAATCATTTGTAATTATTTTGTCACAAATTACTATTGTTTCTTATGCCCATAGTTTTTATATATACACACATATATTTAATCAGTGTTTCCCTAATGTTTGTGCGCAGAGAATTTGGTTTATTTAACCCTCTAACTGGCAAACCTGTCTTTAGGCGGGGTATATTGTTTGTGTTATTATGCTGATTTTTTATTTTTTTTTAAGTTCCATGCATTTATCTCTTGGTTTTAATACTTTGATCCGTAAAGTCAAATTTCTAGATAAAGTCTGTAAAAAAATTATTTGTGATTTAAGTTAAACTTAAAAAATATTAAAAAATTTTTTCGTTAACAATTTATGAAAGACACATTTATTTTTATGTAGGTAAGTATCTTTATTTTGCATTTAGTGTTTTGTTTAACCATTTTTTTGTAAAGTTTAGCTTTTTATTGGCAAAAGTTGGACTCCGCCTAAAGGCGGACCTGTCAAGTGCCAATTCGTTTTGCATAAAATTTTTTTCTCTTTTTATAGACTTTTTTCTTTTTTTTAAATAACATTTTAGCAGTTTTAAATGTAATTGCCTCTTAAAATGTTCCAACGAGTTTGTTGCTGTATTTTTGGCTTTGAACTTTCTTAAGTGCAGTGGCAGGGCACAAAGTGTGTCCGGTCAACTTATGCTGGTATTAAACCATTCAAAACCGAAATTAGTGACAAACAATCGTTACAAACATGGCGTTTTGGTCGGAATGAATAAATCCTATGTTTAATTAGACCCCTTATTATTTACCAAAGGATATCCGCTTTGTTTAAGTTGGACATATGCCTGATGTTTTGGGCCTGAGTGGTAAAAGAATAAGCAAAATGCAGTGGAGTGTAAATGGGATCACAAATATTTTCCACTAAGTGTAAACTAAGTTTCTGCTTATCAAATAATAAAAAAATTTCCCAAAGTTACCACACAAAATAATCAAAATGTTCAAATAAAACATATTAAAAATCCTTCTTTGGTAAAAATATTTATTTGACTTAACAGGCAAGTCTGCCTTTTGCGGGCAACATATTTTCTGGATGATTAGTTTTTAATGTTTTTCAACTTTTGACTATAAAATATTGTCTTTGTCCCAATTACCAGACCAGTATAATTTTTTTTAGCCCAAAATAAAATTGGCCGGTTAGAGATATTTAACATTTTGTTTAACAAGCAACATCAAGTAACGAAAAATCGAAAATAATTTCTTATTTCTAACATTTTTGAAGTAGTTTAAAATACATTGAACGGTCTAAGAATAATGCTAAGTACTTTCTTTGTAGGTTTAATTTGTTATGGTGTCGGTTCGGAGTTTCTACTAAGCATTTTTAATTTTCCTACTAAACCATTTCACAATTTTCAGTTGTTAAGCTGAGTAGTTGATTTCTCTGATTGTAATAATGTTGTAAAGATTAAAATTATATTCTATTTGAATTAGTTAATGTAGTCTGTAGAACAAATAAATAAATAAAATCCAATGAGATAAATACTGTATAGTAATGTAATCAGGATGACAATACAGGCGATTACCATTCTTAACAAATTGATTTACAGAGGCTCAATTTAATAAGCGGACAGTTAAATAATATGTATATTTTACTAAGAAAAAAAAAAAAAAACAAAATATTTTTACTAAACTAAACATTTTTTTTTGCATTTTATTTATTTACTTTTGACTGATTATAAAAATGTTTACAAAAAATGGAAAAAAGATTTCAACTTAAGTTTTGCATACGAGTTCAAGGATGGCTTACTGTTTATTACTAAATACCTGTTCTTTAGAATTATCAATACATGTCGTAGAAAGTACATGTAAACCGTATTAGTAGGTCTTAATTCTTCTTACATTTGCATTGACTGCAGCTAAAGACAAGAGCGTCCAAATTTTTTTGCTGTCGTTGTATTTTTAACATTTAAAAACTTCCGAAAACGTGTTTCATTCATACAAGGCGTAGCCAATGACAAGAGCTCCCGAATTCTGCTGCCAGCCTTTTGTCATAAAAGCTAAAAATTTTTTGTTACATTCGTATCAACCGTAACTAATGATAAGAATTTCTAATTTTTCTTGTGATCATATTATTTTTATCTTAATATTTTCGTTAATAAGCTAACGCTCATATCAAAAGATGACCCAGTACTCAAATTTTTCCTTTACAATTTTGGTCCTTGTGTCGCCGGTGTATTACGTATCGCCGTTTTACTTAAGACATAACTCGGGTTTTTAAGTTTCATAGAGCTATTATTTATGCACGTATTAGCACGTATTATTTATGCTTATGAATTCTGCTAAAACAATGAAACCGATTATCACTAATCTATTCAAATTTGGAGGATTTATCACGGTTGTTTTCGATTATGTACTTGGCAATAATATAGCCGGTCAAGAGTCCGCACCATGCAATCTTATTTGAGTTAAAAGAGTTAGCAGTGATGTGACAAATAATTCAAACGTTAAAATTTACTAAGGTTTACCTACATCCCACATCGGTAGTGAATTTGAAAGACTTTGCCGAAGAAACATACACAAAACGAAAGAGAAGAGCTGCTCTTTGCGTGAATCTACTTTGTATGCTAGCTATTAGAATGTGCATTGCGAACTGTAGAATCCAATTAAATAATACAAACAGAGAACGAAGTAATCCGAAGTCTCGTGTGAACATAGCATAAAGACTGTCACCATTGACCAACGCTCCTCCTCAATTTTTGTGAACAAAAATTCGTTCAACATGGCCCGATAACGATCGCCATTGATTTTAACGGCCACTCCTTGCTCATTTTCGAACAAAAATGGCCCATTTATGCCTCTGGACCAAAATCCGCACCAAACAGTGACTCGTTTGTATGCGTGCGGGTTTTCTGTGCCGCAAATGCGACAATTTTGCTTGTTAACATACCCGCCAAGATTAAAATCGGCATCTTCTGTAAGTCGATCGATCAATGTAATGTCGCGTTGTTAATTTTTTTAAAGTGTTAACTTTTTACTGATTTATAACGTATATCTTTTCTAAAAAACTTAATGAGGATTTGATTACGAACGCAGACCTTGATATTGCCTACTATAAAGGGATATTCTTTTATCTTGGCCAATTTTTTTAAAGTATTACTACAATATTGTATATTTTACGTTTACCTTTAATATAAACAGTTCAACACTGCATCGGTTACGAGGTGCGTTTCGTGATTGGTGTCATGAACAAAACTATATTTTTTCGAAATTAAGTGGGAGCAATATTTAGTTTCAACAGAAACATACGTTACTATTAAACTATTTGTACGTTATTGTAGTGATAATGTTATTTCATGAAACGAACATCCAGTTTATATTCTTTGGTGGTACATTGTGTGTTATTGGAGGGCGACATAGGCCATGCTATTAATAAAATAACACCAAAAGTTCTAGAAAAAGTAATTAAGAATTTAACTAATAAGATATTTTTATGTAATAGGTTTTCGTTGTGATATTTTAAATATGTCGTTTCCATAAAGTAGCGTTGTTTTTACGCATGCATGAAATATTTTTAACTTTTTGTTCGTAGACATTTTTGGTGTTCTTTATGTTCTATTTAAACCTCCAAGAGCTGGTCTAGCTTAGCCCAATTTATAGCATACATCTTTCTTCGTGCTACCTTGTGTTGGCACGATGGCAATAATAGAAGAAATGGCAGAAATTCTTCACGTATTCGATTTCAAAATTATCAACATAGAGGTGTATACCGAAACACGCTAGCTCGTCCTGAAGAGATCACTCAATGTATTGAAGCCTAGTAATAATCGTCATTATGTCATAAACTGTGTTAAGAAACGTAATACTCCTTCAATTGTTGCAGTCTGTCAAGTCTAGAGTTTTATATCCCCTTTTGTCTAATCATTCGATTATCGGTCTCGGTGCCTCACTTCCGTCATGAATGGGTATATAAGTTTCACTCTAGTTAAGGGGTCGACTTGCATTAATTTCCCTGAAATTCCGTCTTTACTTGGCTGTTATAATAAGAAATGTTGCCTCCATCTACACGTATGTATGGTGCTCGACATTTGTCAGTATTTTATCGTTGCTATTCCTGGTGCCTCTATAGTGAAAGTTTGGTTCCACAATTATTCAATTAACTTATTTAACAATCCGCATTTTCATCTTCGTTTGCAATTACCTCAAAATATTTCTGCTTATTCATACGTACGAATCGTTTTACAACTTTTGCAATGTTTTTATATGCCATTTAAAAACTAGGCCAACTTAACATATTCAGTGGCGTTATAGTATCAAAGACGGAATTGTTATGAAATCGTCTGGGTTTAGCTTGTTTCGAACGTAAACAAAATAATATTCAAAACAATATTCGAAACAGCTGTTAAGATTTTGTTTACATTTGGCAGGCAACGTTTGTATTTTTTGGTTATGTTTAAATTCTGTTGCTTTTGTTTATTTGGTGGCGTAAAAATTATAATTTTTGTAACATTTCTTAGCTGCATTTTAATAATTTAGTGGTAAATAAATTTTGGTGCAAATTTTCTTTAACAAAATTTTGGTAGCGCTTTGGCATCTTTGTTATTTATGGATGATGAGTGAGTGTTGTGAAAAAAACCTATACAAAAATTTTAATTTTTTATTTAATTTATTTATGTATTTTATTTTAACTTAAATGTATTACTTGTATTAACTTTTACTTTAAATTTCTTTAGATTACTTTAAATTATGCAAAAAATAAACCGACTAAAAGTAAAATTAAAATAAACAATGCATATCTGACAGCTGCCACCTGATCGGATTATTTTTGACAAAAAAACAATAATAGCAGATTCTATGACACCATTTTCTGATTCGAATATGAAAATCATTTTTTGTCGATTTCGATTCAGATTCTGACAACAATCAGATTCTGTAACGCCCATTATTGTGTCTTGCTATTGAAGCTTAACTAACAAACTACACATTCGTTTTAAAGAATTGTCAATTACACCAACAATTTTTAATAAGCTTTCCAGTTGTTGATTGAGATTCACTGCTTTTCACACATATTGTTAGTTTTTATACAAATACTCACATACACATGTATGTTCAATTGTAAATAGAGACAGAATCCAACCAACCCACCCTGTTTCAAGTATTTAAAGGAGGTGTTTACGAGTATCGCTAGGTTTTTGCGTTTGCCGGCATGTATAGCATATACACACATACATATGTATTTACATGTACACGTCGTTGCTGTCACCCTCTTCACTTAATGAGGCTTTTTAGCATGATCGATTTTAAATTGATGTCAACACTTGTGAAGCAGTATTTGAATGTTCAAAGAATTGAAGTAAAATGTATTAAATGACAACCTGCTGTTTGATTGAAAAAAAAGAGGGAGATGATGACAATGTTTCAGGTTGTCTGTGTGTAGCATATAGTATATAGTATGTATATACATATGCACATACATATATTTTTATGTACAAAATTAAAGGATGCTTAAAGTATTTAAGATATATGGTTTTACAGTCAATGAATCTATTTTTATTGTTTTTTATTCATAATCTTAACATTTGTTTTTGTATTATATTTATGCTTTAATATTATTTTTTTAGTTGATTCTTATTTAATAGTGTTGGCTGGTCACAATATTATTATGTAAGTCAACAAAATAAGTTGTAAATTATGATTTTATTTCTAAATATTTTCTTCATTAATGCATTGAATTGGTTTCATTTCAAATTATATTTGCCATCTTCTTATTAGAACCAGCTTCTTTTCAATTAAAACCAGATGCGTTGACATAAAATATAGATATTCAGACGCAGGAAGGTTACATCCTTTGTAGGGAGATCGATTATTCGACTTTTTTTAAAAACCGGTTTTCGAATAATTTGAAAAGTAGCACTTTTCCGGTTTTTTGTTTTCGGTTAATAATAATTCAAACCGGTTAATCGGTTCTTTTATTTAAATAAAATTGTTCCTAATTCTTGAAGCACAGAGCTACAACACGTCGTTTTAAAAATAAGCAGAAGCTGATGAAGAGTTTAAAATTAAAGTGGCAATCAATACTAACAATAATTCTAACAAATCTCATAAAAACTATGTGTGGCGTGTGCGGAAGCCATAAAAAACAAGGTTTATTACACAAAGTACTGAAGGTGTTAATTTCGTTTTTGTTGTATTACTGGGTAGAGAATGGAATTAAAGGTTTATTATTATGGTTATAATTTGGATGCCTAGATAACAAACATTAAATGTTCTATTTACAATAAATCTATTATTAGTATACGAGACTTTAATTGCCTCGACAAGAAAGTTTGCTTAAATTTATTTATGCACCACGTATTAATTTATGCACCACGTATTTAATAGTGTGTGTGTCACTGTGGTATGTTAGGTGGGAACCCACCTTCAAACCAAGAAATCGTCGGTTCAATCCCAGGCCAAACCATCTGACAATTTTCAACAGCAATATCACCTGATGTTTAACGCTGTGTATTTACGCTGCGAAAAACTTCACTAACTAATATATCTGCTGTTCAAGGTTGTCATATATACAAAAATAATTAAATTTATATAAATAGTTAAACGATGAGCATATTTTCATTAAAAAAAATATACAAACGCATAAAAATTGTACTTATGTAAATTAACCGGTTATTCATGTTAAATTATTCGTTATTCGAAAAATGAAGATTTTAAAACAACCGTATTCAACAACACCAAAAAACCGGTTAAAGCCGGTCGAATAATAACCTTCCGAACTCCTTAATCCTTTGTCTCTAATATTGTCTGACGTAAGCTATAAGGTTTTGTAGTGCTAACTATGTGCATATATTCTAAGGAGACTAAACTTAACCCTTCGTTTAACCAAAAATTTATACTAAACTTGTAACCAACCCGATGAATGGACTGGATAGGTCACCAACAGAGTGGTTCTTGAGCATCACTTAGCAATCTACAATAAGGTGTGCTTCAAAATGATAAGGTCTTCTTAATATTTGCTCAATTCATCCAAACTATAAAATGTTATGTATGGTCACCTTATTAAAAAGTATTCTATGTTCAAATAAGTGAATAATAATGTTTAATTATGTTTATTTAAATTTATGCAAATAAGTGCAAAATTCAATGCGTCAAAATGATAAGGTAAATGCAACCCTGGTGCGACAATCGTGTGAAAGCTTTAAAGGAAATCATGCGCCAATGTAAATGCCAAAAATACACCAATATCACTGGTCTACAAAAATAATATTTTTTCGCCTTTACATAAAACTATATGAAACATAATGATTTTGATGGGCTGAATTCAAATCCGTTTTGAGTTTTTTTTCATCGAGCTTAAATTTTTTTTATTAGCGTGGCAAATTTTTCGTCCAAAATATGGTAGTTATGTCAATATATTTCATTATATTTTGAAAACGACTAGACCGATTTTAGTGCAATTACCACCAAATGTTTAGGAACAAAATTTCCTATAAATCAACTGAATACAATTTTTTATACTTTCAACAGTTTCGGAGCTATTTGTAATTTAGTTCTGAAAAAAAAATTTTTTCCTGTAAAATTAGAGCATTTTTTTTCAAAAGTTATACAAATGTTTTCAGAATTATAATTTACATGTTAAACATGTTAAATTATTGGTTGGCTATTGCTAATTTTATTCAAAATTAAATGCAGGTACCTAACTTTGACCAAATTAGCAATTAATTTTTTCTTGCTAAATTATTGCAATTTTTGTTTCTTTAATTTTCAAAAAGTTATAAAAAAATTATTAGAATATAAATTTTAAATCTAAAGCATTAAAATAAAAGCCAGATATGTTGAAAGTAAAATAACACATAAAAGCAGGTGCCTAACTTTGACCAAAATGTGTAATACATTATTAGGCAACAAACAAAAATAATGAAAGTAAATGTATGTTACAACACAGTGAATGCATACCGTATACTGTGAAGTTTTTATTGTTGTATTTATTGAGTGTGCTCATGATTCATTCAAACGCAAATGACTGAATGTAGAGAACAGTGAAAAGCTGAATCATTCATAATTTATCAAAGAGATATACACACTTCAACACACATCAATAGAAGAATTGGATCACAACAACGATTTATTTTAAAGCAGCATCAGGCAAACTAATATTAATGCATTTATAATTGGTGTAGTAATTTGAAAGAATCTCACTCAGGCCACCTTGCACCATATTTTTCCACTTGTTTTCCCTTGACTTCTCTTTGTTTATTTTTTGCCTACGAGTGTGAGTACGTACGTGTGAAAACAAAAGAGAAGAGCAGCTCTTTTAAAGTAAATGCACAATTTTGTCATTTATTGACATTCATTCAGGTCTCTGACTAATGGAAATTTTCAACAATAATAGGAAGTGTTTAAAATGTTGACTATTCTAAGCTAGGCTGCCTGAAAGTTACACTCCGTAAGAAATCTACCCAGTAGTACAATAATTAGACTTTATATTTACTTATAAAAAATGTGTGAGACAAAGTATAAATACGCTGCTAACGATATCTTGCATATTAATACATATTTTGCAAGCAACAATCAGGATGGGAAACTGCTGAATTGGCTTATCTTACTGTAATACATAAGTCTTTGCCTTTAAGTAAAATTATTAAAGAAAAGTATTTTCCTTTTTGCGAAAAAATAAATATTTTTTTTCAAAAATAAATTCATAATTATAGTATTTAACAACGAATTTATTACATAGAAATTCGAAGATATGGAATAAATAAATAAAAATATACAATCGACGAATTTCCCTCTATTAGTTTTTCAATTATAAAATATTCAAAGTAATCCAGTGAAGCATTCTCGTGAAACACTTGTGACAAAAAAATCAAGTGGAGTAGTACCGTAGTATGGGCAGAAGTTGTCCATTATTGTGGTGGAATGATGCAGAAAGCCGTCGATTTAACGCGAATGTACTGTAGTAGACGCACAGTTGGAATAAAAAGTTTTGAATTATTTTTTACCCAACATAATATTTGTAGTCTTTACCATTGTTGCCCTCTCCAGCCAGTACCCTTGCTGTTTTGTGGAAAAATATGCTTCAGGCGCACATATGTCAACTTTTTATATCACTTTTTCAAGCAACTTTCCACTTCCATGAGAAGTCTATCAACTTTTAAAATAAATAATTGAAAAAAATGAAGAGAAATAGAAATATAATATGAAATCTACACTATAAATGACAACAGTAACCAAAATATCACCGACGCAGTTCTTTTCTACGAATAAAAGTTTTTGTTTTAAAACAAAATGTAAAAAAAAATGAATAAAAAAGATTCACTTGAAATTGGAAACTTTTGAAATGTCCTCTTATCAAAATCGTATAATTTGAATGTAATTTGCAACTGCTTGGCTTTGCCTTGTCATTCAGCTCAGTCAGTCAATCTGTCTGTCTGTTTGTCTACTTGTGCTACACTTATTCCTTGCCCGCTTTTAATACTTTCAGTTTGTAGTGCAATTTGTAGAGAGGGTAGATTAAAAAAAAAACTTTCAAGGATAAATGGAATTTTCGTAAATATTTAATGCAAGAAAACCCCTAAATACAGGGTTGCATACGGTAATAGAAGTTATAAAAGCTACAGCAAGTCTATTGTTACACTGAAAAAAATTAATGGACTTAATAAAAAACAAAAAAGGAAACAATCAGCGGAATGAGCAAGCAGGTTTCCGGCCAACACTGTACGCATCATAAGTGAACGTTCCCTAAAAAGGGTAGTACCTTGTATCTACATTTTGTTGATTTCAGGAAAGCCTTCGATACTCATAAAATTAGAAGAAATGAAAAGACTTGCGCTCGAAGTTGGACTTAAAATAAATATTAATTAAACCAAGGCTATGAGAATAAATAACGTTAGTACAGAGAACATCATGCAAGTCGAATACGTAGATGGCTTCCGCTACCTACGCAGTACAGGGACAGCAAAAGGCGGCGCAGAAACAGACGAAAATAAAAGGCTCAATAAAGCGATAGCAGCATTGAAACGATGACAATCACTATAGGCAAGCTCACAAATAAAAAGAAAAATTAAGGGTAACTTATATAACGTATATGAGAAGTCAACTCTGTTGCACGGAAGTGAAATCTGCCTAGAAACAAACACCATTATGGAAAAAGCTACAAGCATTCATAAATTAGAATCGTATGCAAGTTAATCTGGTCTAACAATAGCAAGGGTGGTGTTTGAGTGGAATGGTCCATGCCGTGTGCGACAAAAGTACGCTTGGAGATGCACAGTACTCTAAGAACGAGTAAGATGAAAGATGCTCCTAAGTTTGGTAGTGGAGAAAAAAAAATGAATTTATCAATAGCATTATAAATTATGGAAAACACAAAAATTATATCAATGGACTCTTCCAATAAATTCTTATTTATGTACATACTACTTAGCTAGAAATGACTAAATTCAGCAAAATAGTTAGACACATTGAAGCAATGGTCCAATCTTAAGCAAACTTAGCACAAGAAGAATGTTATTTTAATTGTACCAAAAAATCTGATCTGGAGCCCTTTTTTATTAGCAGACTTTCCAATTTTTCCATATCGGTTACCGGGTTTATATTCGTTCAAAATTTTTTATAGGGTGGGTCATTTAAAAGTTTTAATTTAAAAATGCAATAAAACAAAACCGGTTTGAAATTTTGCCAAATTTATTTTTTGTTATAAAGTATAATTGTTCCGGTTAAAAATGAAATATTATTTCATTTATATGACGGCCCCGACTGGCCTCACAGTACCCCATTCGATCGGATTACCTTTCGAGAATTTTTTCGAGTGTATGGGGTTGTATCTCGGCAATGGCATCACGAATGTTGGCCTTCAAATGTTCAATTGTCTCTGGTTTGTCGCCTTGTCCTTAACGGCGCCCGACAGAAAATAGTCCAACGATGCTTAAACGGCTATCAAGCGTTTGACGAAATAAATCGACTGTGGCATGAGATGTGTGATAAGTTGCACCATCAACATCGTTCACATTAATACCATAGTGCGATAGGTGTCTCCATTGACCGTAATGATTGCGAAATATGAAATATGGGCCAATGATGCAATGGGTGCATTGGCTTCAAGTTTAGGTTTTCTGAGCCACAAATACAGCAATTTTGCTTATTAACTTACCCACCAAGAAGAAAATGGGCTTCATCCGAAAAGATGACTTTTTTTTTGGCAAAATCGACATCATCGTGCAGTTTCTCGTTGTCCCATCTAGCGAAGCGAAAACGAAGCGGATGGTCGTGCGGCTTTAACTCTTGAACTAATTGAACTTTGTAAGGCGTCATACCGGGATCTTTTCGTAAAACTCGATGTAAACTGATGCGTGAAATCTTCAATTCTTGAGAATGATGAGGAGTTGATGTTGATTGATTCTCACGCACACTCTCAGCCACAGCTTCGATATTTTTGGGTGTACGCACTGTATGAGTAAGCTTTCGTCTTAGCGCATCAACAATGAAACCAGTTTCACGAAATTTAGCAATAAACTTGCGTATACAGAGCACTGTTGGTCCTTATCTGCGACCAAATTTTGTACGACACTTTCGTGCAATTTCCGACCAATTGCCTTTGTTTAAGGAATAAATATCCAATAAATCCCAACGTTGCTCAAGGGTAAATCGGTTCTTTTCGTTCAGTGGAGATATTATATTGAATTTTGTGACAGAATAGAATGACATAAGTATTGCTAGATTCGAAATAACCGCTGGTTCAAATTTAAACCGATAGATGGCCCACCCGATATAAGTAACAATACAAATAGTACTATAATGTAATGTATGTTACGTAGAAAGAGATAAAGGGTGGTCCAACCATAATGCTCGACGTTAATTTTGAGACATACTTTAACGTCAAGTTTTTTGCCCAACTTGCAGGAAACATAAGCACAATTAGAAGTGTATGCATCTATACCGATATTCAGAAGGCACTAAAGTCTCTGGAATCGCTAACTCTCGAACTGTGTTGGATTACGTTTTGTCACTAATGGTGAAATATTTCGATATCAGACTCATATGGGTACAGGAACACAGCTATATTCCGGGGAACTATGTAGTGGATGAATTGTCCAGAAGGGGCTTGGCGGCACACGTTCTTCCTGCCTATCTCTACTAGTCATCTGTATCTTAGGTGCTAGGACATCAATATGTTCTCCAGAAGATAGAGACAGATTTCCTTCCTGTAGGCAGGCGAGAGAACTGTGGTCGGTTGTTGACCGGAAGAATTTCGTCTGTGATAGGTATGCTTTCGGGCCATTATCTAGTGGGCAGGCAAGTAATCCGTCTTGGGCATAGTGGATCAACGTTGTGCAGCTATTGCAGTGATAACGAGGTGGTAATCTAGAGACACTTGTTTCTGTCCGGCGCTATCGAGACTGAGGTTAAGGGTCCCGGGAAGGCACCTTATGGACCCAGACTTGCTGCTGGGAGTACCAGTGTGTTGTATCGGTCGTTTCCTTATTAAAACCGGCTTAAACTCGGTGGTAATGTCGGCCCGTTTTTCTTTTTTCCAGGGTCATAATAGTGTGCGGCATCACAATGGGCTTTTTGGCCTAAGTGGGCTGGTCCTAGGACCGGCGTACAGTGGGTATTTGATTCTTAATGTGAGTATCAATTCGGAGAGCCTTTCTCGACGACTAAATTCAAAAGATTTCGAGCATTTTAGTTAGAAATGTATAATTAAATAGTTTTTAGGCATACTTTAGTGGAAATTTTAGGTTTTCTTCTCTTTTTTTATTTTTATTTTCTCATACAAAAAATAATCATAGTATCACATCAAGTCAATAGAAATCTTCAAAATATATCCTCATTAGACTATTCTCTTGAACATTTTCGCGAAAAATTCTCCCTAAAAATTTTTATGTCTCTATTTCGAGTTTCTTGCGTTTATCCTGATAATTGCCCTATCGGTAATAAAGCATGTTTAACCATTTCTGGTTCATGGATTAAATATTTGTGATCATTTGGGGACATATTATACCAAGTATACATTTTCACAAAATATTTAGCGGTATCAAGTGCAAATTCCCAAAAATAAGACAACGGGTTTTTACTGACTTAAAATAATATTGTTACGAAAATAAGATTTGGAACCTCTGCGTTTATTACTTCGCCAAAATAAATAAACAAAAGCTGCAAGAACAACTATACATGATGTTTATAAATAGCCAGAATCGACAACAACAAACATTAGCAGAGATAAAACAAATAAAAATAACACAGCAACAACAAAAACTAACAGCAAAGAAAACAAGTAAGAGACAATAAACAAATAACAACAAATACTAAGAGCTGAAAGAGGTAGATGTTTACATTCGCATGGCTACAAAAAAACTAAAATGAAATTTAAAGAAATGGGATCTACCTGAAATATCGAAAGGTTCGAGAGCTTTCGATGTGTTGTTCGATGTGGCAGTTTAAGTAAAGTAAACCTTTGTGTGAAAGAGAGTTTATAAGGAGTAAACTCGTGAAGTGAAACGTGAAGTAAAAAACCAGTTTAGTTGGAGCTAACTCAGTAAAGAGATAACCTCTGCTTGAAAAGGATGTGATCGAACCTAAGTTATAACTACGATCGGATTGGAA
Organism: Wohlfahrtia magnifica; assembly: GCA_023159175.1. NCBI lineage: Eukaryota > Metazoa > Arthropoda > Insecta > Diptera > Sarcophagidae > Wohlfahrtia > Wohlfahrtia magnifica. The sequence continues at coordinate 202,224 of JAKWBJ010000090.1, read as the reverse complement.
GATCTTTAGGTAGAAAGATCTGTCGAGTAATTGTTGTTGTTTACAAACTTGTAAACAGACGGAGTAATTAAGAATAGAAAATTGTTATTGCCTATAAAAAGGTTACAAGCAATGATGCACAAAATTCTGTTGTGTAAAGGATTTTAATTAAAAACTATTTTAACTACAATCTACGAACTCATAAATACACGTTTTTAAAAAGGTAAAAACGTAACAATATTAGAGTTATTTAGAAAAGGCCTCAAATTAGGGACAAGAAATAAGATTTTCAAATTGTACTAAATTTTATTTTATTTTTTTTTAAATTTTATTTTATACATACATATGTGTGCTAAAAAAATCTTGACCAAAATGCACTACAAGCTTATTTGTTCTAAGTACTGTAAATAAATTTAACAATGAATGCATAATTTCAACAGGTAGACAACAGACTATTAGTTGATGAGAACTAAATCTAGGAGCATCATTTATGATACTCTTTTTGCTTGTTTACTCTTTTTTTAATTGTAGTACCAGGAATTAGATGACTTCAGCAAAGACTTCTTTTGGATTAGATTGGAGACAGTTGAAACAGTCACTTCATTTCTTTGACTTTTATTATATTTTGATACGAATGTGCAATTTCGAAATAATGCTGAATTAGTCATTGGGGTGCTATTGTACTTTTGACGTACAAATAGTGCTAAAAAACGTACAATTATACCAACTTTCCCATCCCTGGTTACAGTTGTTTGAAAAAAAACAGGCAAATTCAAAAACTAAATCACAAAGTCGCCTTTTTCACGTTCAAAGTACTTTGCAAAATCTTGAGTTTGTAGGGGAGAAGAGAAAAACCAGAGGGGGTAAGTACACTCTTTCGCACAGTAAAGTTTGTTATATATAAAACAGAACGACCCTATGAAAGAAACAAAATTTGTCAAAGCAAAATTTGAACGTGCAGAAGCGAAACAATGTTTGAAAGAAAATATAAGAGTTTGTCAAAATACTTTGCAAAGTACTTTGAACGTGCAAAAGGCGTCAAAGAAATGATAGTAAAGATGAGTTGCCAATGTAAATCAATTAAACGATCAACTAAAGACATTCAATAAAAAAAATAAACTAGGAAAGTTTATAAATTGTACCAAATTAATAATTAGTGTACCATGGTACTTTTTAGTCTGAAATTGTACCAAAAATAAGTACAAACGTACCAACTTTTTCAGCCTTGCCCCAAATGCCTACGTGGTTCATAAAAATACTCTGTTATAATTTACAGCTTATGTTTAGTTTTAATACATTTATTTCATGTATCTATAAACATAAATCAATTTAGTTTGAAAAGGACCAAATATGAGCAAGATTTTTTTACCAGTAGTTACTGGAATGTTTGTATTAAAAAATTCGATTAAATTTGCTGAACTCACTACTTTAAGTTCACATATTTCCCAAAAATGATTGATTTTTAGTCTCTATTTCAAACATCATAAAAAATATACATATGTATACATTGACTGAATATAAAAATAAAAAGGGCAAAAATAATCTCAGTAGCCTGAAGTTTATGGTTTCATTATTACTTTTTACATTATCCTTAAAAAAACTATAGAAATTTCACTTTGAAATGTAAAAAATCTGTCTTTTTACTTTTATTAAAAAAAAAGCACAAAAAAGCTCTTACTTTGAATGAAGGTAGCAGCACGTAGAATGATATCAAAAATATTTGTATGCCAAGTGATGTAGAATTTTATCTTCTTTAACGTCATATAAAATTTTGTACTGTTTTCTGAAATTTTCTTTTTTTTTTTTTATCGTAATCAATAAATATGTAACTGTCATACAATTTTCAAGCCTATCATGTGTAAAAATGCAATAATTCATAAGTACTCAATGAGTGCAATTAAGAATGCAATAGGCTACCGCTCCCATAAGCTATAGTCAACTATTCTATGTACAATATAGTGAATATATAGAGCTAAAAGTAGTTCCCTGGATATCGCTAAAAAAATTTATCGATCAAAAAAGTTCATGGTGTTGAAGGGGATAACAATCTGTACGTGAAATATTTCATACAATATTTAAATACAATATTATTAATATTTCTTTCAGTGTAAAGCTTAGACAATAAATTTTTCTTCTAAAAATCAAGAAGGGAAATTATTTGATAACGGTATAAAGATAAAGGTTTTTTTACTAAATATGTTTTAAAAAATATTTTTTTCTACATTATTTTCTTTTTCGTTAAAAATATTATAGAAGTTGTTGTTTTGTGTGTATTGCTCGACTTTAATGTACTCATACTAATGCGTATTTTCGTTATTTGTTTTCGTTTTTTTTTTCTCGTAACAGGATATCAAAGTTTTTGTAACGTTATCTATATCGTTTTTTATTATAATTGAATAAAGAACAATTTCGTTGTCATTTTAAAGTTAAAAAATATATACACACAAGCTGACCCGGCAAGTTTTATTTTGCCAAAAATAGACATTTTGATTGAGTTAATTTCTAGCGTTCACGATTTCATCAGAAGTTTATTATTTTGATCGGAAATTAGTCATCGTTAATATAAAAATATAGTGGTATAAAAATATATGTAATCTATATATTACAATGGATTGTCGTTGTGGTTATTCCTTTATCACTGCTCCTGTTAAAGTTATTTGTATAAGATGCAGTGCACATATTCTAAGTTGTGCAGCAAACATAAACGGGATTGGATAAGTGGGCATGGTGCCTCTATTACAAAATAAATATTCATTTTTGTATATTGAGAACGGCAAAAGTAGAAGTTTATGAATTTGGTAAGAATAACTTCGTATTAATACAAATCATTAACCAATAGGTGATCGCATAATAATCGGATATGTGGGCATGGTACGTACCTCCCATACAAATAAATGTCGAAATTTTTATTTTATAATTTGGTGTAAATGACGTGGCAGTCAGTACGAATTATCAGTTTAGAAGTGGGAGGAATTGGCTAAGTGGGCGAGACATCTTTAATACATAATAATAAGTTTTTTTTATTGAGGCTTTAAATCAATAAATAATCATTCTGAGAAAGTATACAAACAATTGTTGTCCCTAAATAGCTGTCTACTTCTGTACATATATAGATTCCCGGGCAAAGCAGAATGATTAATGCAAGTTTAATTACAGATTTTATAAACACTTTTTCAATTAAAGATTGAATGAAACAATTTTTTTTTGAGAATAAAAAAATCAATTACTAATTTTATTATGTTCTATTCGTTTTATTGTAATAAGTAAAATAATATAGCAAAGATCTTCTTTAATTTAAGGCTGCCCGATACACAATATTTTTTGTTTTATGCTCTGGATCGTAAATGAAAAATGGTGCCTTTCCAATTCGGGAACATGCCACATATGTATAGCTGGCCGTGTGAAAAACATAACATTTCCAGATTTATGCTGCACACTTCCAGAGACTGCCCTTGTAATTTGTTTATAGTCATTGCAAATTAAAGTTTCACTGGGAACTGAATACGTTTGACCTCGAACGGCAAATCAGTTGAAGTCGATGGAATTCGAGGAATCAGGGATTCTTCTCCCTTGAATGGCCCTTTTAGAATCCTTGCCGCCATCACATTGTTCATTAGCTTGGTCACAATCATTCAGGCTCCATTGCACAGTAGCATAATGATGACAAATGCAACTTTAAGACGCAAGCGATGAGGCGGCATGCCAGACAAATACATAGAGTTTGGGAATTCCACTGGGTAATTAATGACATCGTCTTCGTTTTCTACGCAATCGGTCGATTTATATGAACGCAATTCTCCTGGAATTAGATTTTGAACCGTCCAAGTCATTGACATCAACATTTTTCCCTGCTAAAATTGCGCGAGAGTTCTACCAATCGTAGTTACGATAATTTTGAACAATGTTGGGATATACATAAGTAATTAGCTCATCTTTCGTTGGAGTGAATTTGCAAATGGCAAGTGAAATAAACTACTGGAAGAATCTACCTGAATTAGTCCATTTTCGATTCTCAGAAGTTCTTTGGAGAATACTTCTGTGGTTCTATCCTGTTGCAGAAATACTCTCATATTCATACAGTTGAATGGTGTCCACGTATCGCCACAAATATGATGACTTCAGGCATGCGTTTAATTCATCCGCCGCCGTTAATTTCGGAATCAAGGATGATATCAGAAACGTTTTTCATGTCCCGCCGGGCGTATCAAGGAAAAATAATCCACCATTTCCATCATAGACAGCCTTAACCTTCATTCAAAGGTGGAATATTTTTTGTACTTGTTGTTGCAAAGTTGTCGTGTCATAAGTACGCTCGCATTCCGTTTCACGATTTAATACATTTCTAGTTTGACGATTTGGTGCAGTCCTATTAAGTTCAATCAATAATTTGCCACTCATAAGCAAACACAAATCATCAATCAGCACTAACGCTTCATTGTAAATGTCATCGTTCATTTGCAATTCGAAATTTTCTGCTGCGACTCGAAAACGTTGCAAAATGTCTTCTGCCATGTCATCTTTGTACGTATCCCATAATTGACGTGGGTTTGAAGGCTGACATGCCGAAATTATCATAGCAAAAAGTGTACGAACTCCATTGGCAGGCGAAGAAGCTGTTGCATCGTCTAGCGTTTGATTCCAGTGATTGTCATGTTCCAGCAATTGTAACTCCATGCTTCTCCAAAAGTTGCACACACCACACCATCAACAGTCCGCAATGACTCAAGTGAAGTGGAACCGCGTACATTAACCAAAAGCAACCGAAGGTAGAAGCAATCATAGTTCTTTGGATGGATTGTGTAAATGCATTCCAATGCATCAGCCGAAAACATACCTGGATATCTTTCTACTTGTTGGCCTTGCTTTCTGCGTAACCATTTTTTGGACGATGCATTCCATGTATAATATTTGGGTATTTCCGAGTAAACCAGAGTTCTCGCAAACTCATCACTGGCGCAGGTTGAGAAGAAACTCATTAAAGTTGTTGCCGGTGGTCTTTCTACGCGCTGTGCAGCATTCTCTGCATTGAAATACGTGCGTGCGGCAAGCCTCTTTTCTGCCATTCAACTGAATACATCCAGCGTCGCACAGTGCCGTTATACACGTTGTTTTACGATGAAGTCCATTAAACATCTGTGCTTTTGTTTGAAGACTCGCGCTGTAACGTCGTGACGATCGCTTGGTTTGACCGGAATGCAATAACTGCGTTATCTTTGGCCATTTTTAATTACAAGTAAACGCCACAAACAAATCCGACCGTCCATAATTACGCACGTAAGTCATCGCGTCCTGGGAGTACTCGTGCATGTGTCTTGGACTGCCAATGCATGTCGCTGGCAAAATTGTGAGTCGACCAACATCTGTAACATCTGCGTAGCTATCGACCGCATCTCGTAAATGTAAATATTCTTCAGAACGTAACTTAACCTGATTAAATCTAATGTAATTTAGTCGTTCTGCATAAAATTTTACGTACATATCAACTGCATATTGTTGAAACAATCGTTGATATCTCAGTAGGTGGTTGTCAATAACTTGGCGAATCATCGTTCGATCTGCATAAAAGTTCATTAAATTGACCTTTTTATTTTTGTTGGCCCCTAAAAATTTACAATTTATAAAGTGGCAATTAACTATTTTTACACTAACCATTGGCGGGATTTATCATGTTGTATCTTAAGTGATATCAGCCTTCACCACGGCAGAACATAAGCGGATATTGCAGTGCATCATACGATCGATTTGTCTCACTTATTCACTGTAGTGTGTTTCCAGTTCGGCGTTTGATGACTATATCACGCGATTCCAAACTTTCACCAACAACAACAATGGATATTTCATTACTTGTAGGTGTATTGTATAGTCGTCCATGCGTTCCTGCTGGTCGTTTGTCCGCTTTTACGTCAATGCTATGATCATCGGTTGGCATCTCTTCCAAAGAAGTCTTAAACAGTTTTATGAGCACATTAGTATTTGTGCAACATTTGTTGCAATTGCTAGACTATTTCTCGTTGTATTAAAGACAGCACAACGCCGATTTACTTCATCAGCTGAATTTGCAAGAACGTATATTTGAAAATATTTGTGTTCATGATCTGGTTACGGCAATATGGATTCAGCAAGATTAAAAATTTGCCCATGAACCTGTATAGTTGGAGGCGAATTATGTAATTTGTTTGTCTCTCGTTGTCAAAATAAGCCATAGTTTGTATTATATCGTGATGTATCCTGTGTTGTATGTATTGTGCTAGTGCATTTTGTAGTATAAGTGTTGCAAGAAATGGTTTGAATTGGGGGATTCACCATAAAGCAGTGAGTCCAATGGCTCTGGTGGTGGAAGCAAGTCTGGCAATTTCAACATAATCGAGGAGGTTCTTTCTCAAATTTAAAGGCATTGCAATGTTGGCAAACGACAGGCATTTCACCGAAATTAACAGATGCGTGTGCAGTGTATTGAATGTTTCGCTCTTATCGAAAGGCTGTACGTTCAATGTTCACCGGAATAGTTCGTTGTTGTCGGTTAATTGTTGCACGTTGTAATCTTATTTCATCAATTTGCCGACCTCGTACTTCTCTTCTTCTCAATAGTCGTTGCTCATTGTTAGCATCATTGTTCTCTTCTAACTGTCGCATACGAATTAAAATCATTCTGAGTCGAGCTGATTCCCTTTCAGTAGCATGTCTTTCTCCGTTCGACGTATTGCGACATTTCGGTTTAGCGAAGCATTCAGTGAACTCCGACCAATGTTACCATGGCCTCTTCTTGCCATCGCGACAAATATTGAACTGTAAATTTTTAACCCTTTGTAATACATATTACACTTATCACTTTGTTATCACTAGTCAATAAAGAAAAACTTACTTAAATATCTCAATATGGCCAAAAGATATAGAGTTTTGGCAGCCAAAAATAAATCGCAATTTGATATCAATTTATATTACAATTAAACTAACAATACTAACAAATGTTGCCAAAATTATTTAAAAATAAATAAGAATTGCAAAAATTATGAAAAATATTAAATTCAGTGCAATGAATGGCTATATGTTATTACAAAAGAAATTGATTAAGGATTTATTTAAATTGAAATCCGAAATGACTAATGCCGCCTATATTTGTCAAATGTTTTGTCCAGTTTTATTAAAAAAAGACAAGGTATATCATTAATTTAGATTTAAGAGATGTCATTCCCAATTTTCTAATACCACCCATACTTGTTAAAAAGATTAAAAAATTAACTACAAAATCATTGCGGGATCATGCTTAAATCTCTTTAATAAAAAGAAACCAAGGCAGAGCAGTTTAATATTTTGCATTGTATTTAGGTGCCATGTCCATTTGTCTAATTTCGTCTAATTATTGACTAATGATGTGTCATGTCCATTTAGAAACTTTTGCTATACCGCTCTCAAGATATAAAAAATTAATAGTTTTTATGTTTGTGAGCTGCCACGCCAACTTATCCAATTTTTCCCAGTTTATAACTGCTGATTTTTATTGGTTGCCGAGTCATTTAGACCAAATTCAGAAACTTCTTCTTTTACAATCTCAAGATATACAAAAATCAATGTTACTTTATATGGAAGGTACCATTCCCACTTTTCCAATGCGGCCAATTTTTTAAGTGACGATTTGTATTAACTACCAAATCATTTAGATCAAACTTAGAAACTTTCACTCTAACCACTCTCGAGATATAAAAAAATTAATATTAATTAACTTTCTGTAAGGCGTATTGATTAACATCTGCATCTTATTTAACATTTTTGTAGATATGCAAGCCAAACTGAGCTTAGATCAGGAAGGTTAGAAGAATAAAAATGAAGAAGAGCGAAACATTACGCTTAGACACACCAAATACAGAAAGCATCATTGTGAATAATGAGGAGATAGACTTAGGTACACATTTGGCCTTTAAACTCCATTTGGAGAGGGACAACTCCAAATAACTCCAAATACAAAATCCGTGTTACTAGTTATATGGAATGCTCTATCGCGAAATATCCAGAATATGTAAGTTTGTATGAACAAAAGCCTGTGCAAAAGTCTTCTCATATATAGGCCCTACAACAATGGGTATTAACTAGGGGTATTGTGAACATTGTGCAGCTGTGGAGTGGCAGGTAAGACACCCGCCTACCAACCAAATGGTCTTCTGTTCAATACTAGGCCATCTGAAACAACAAAAATTTTTTTCAACAGCGTTATTAGCTCATAATATTGGCTAGTAACTAGTTATGAGTATAACTACTATCAAAAACTTCTATAATGCCTTTGCCGTTCGGAGCCGGCGTTAAACTCTAGGTCTCTTTCAATGAGTCTAAAAATATAATCGGGTGCAGCTCATATTTGTATTCGCTTTTGCATTCGCGTACTAATGTATTTGTTTGTTTTAGCTATTTGCATTCGCATTTTCAATCGGTAAAAATTTTTTGCAATAAAATACAATAATAACAAACTTTAAATACAAGAAAATGATTTTAAAGGTGGTTTACACGATAATACAAGTCTTACGACACCTCAAGTTTTTGCGTAGAAGAGAGCGAATAGTATCATGTAAACACAATATGTAATGAGAACGTACGACATGGAGAGAAAATACGGTTAAAAATTTGACAGTCGTACGGCTCTCTTTGTGTTTTAAAACTTCGTTAGATCAGGGATGTATTTTTATGTAAACAAAGAAAAAATCAATTTTTTCGCTCACACTATTGGTCTGTTTTAAAACAGCTACTTTCCTTTAATTTTGCTTTGCTATTTTACGTATCGTGTTAACGTAAAAAATCTGTCGTAAGATCTTCGTTCTCATTTTTAAGATACGGATGGAATTTTATAATATTTTCTCACTGATTTTACTACGTAAAGTATAATCGTGTAAATTACCCTACTAAGCAAGTATCAACAACAAGCATAATTGTTGAATCTAGTGTGAAAAACATCTAGAGGCAGTTCAAGAGCTGCCAATTTACCCTAAGAGATGCGCTGGTTGTTGCGGTTTATGGGGCGAAGACATAAATATTTGTTTAAATAAAATAATAAATAAAATATTTATTTAACTTTTTCAAATTTTCTTTGTTTTTTAAGTTTTCAGAACACAAACGATTAAAATCCCGACCGTTATTTGCATGTAATAAAAAAACTAAAAATTTTTTTATTTTATTTTCTTCTAACTTTAATTGTGTTGCAAGTGTTCGCTATCGATTTTGATTCGCATTTGCAAAAATTTGAATTTACTATTCGCTTTTGCATTCACTAAACTGGTATTCAAAACATCCTACTATTAACACAACATCAATCAGTCCATATTGAAATTAAAAGGTGTAAATAGGAATGGATAGGCTATATGAATGATTTTGCCAGACAATCCATTGATAAGAACCGCCGAGCAGCCAACACAGGGTCGTTTATCACATATGTGCATGAAGGCGGTGAGCCTAAACATTAATTTTAATAAATTAAAATAATTTGCACTAAATAAATAAATTGTTACGGGCCTACACGCCTTTTAGAAGTAAGAGCAACAAATATGCATATACTACCTTGATCAAAAAGTTTCCGGAATAACCCGGTCACATCGTTCCGATTTAAGTTTTTTTTTGTTAGGTTGGTTTGCAAAGGCTACGTAGCCAAGAGTACATCTATGTGTGTTGGCGATTTTTTACAATTTGATTCCAAAAAGAGCCGTGTTGAGGTCGTAAAGGACATGATTTGTGAGACTCAATCCAATCCCGCATTCATCAAAAGGATCATTACTGGGGACGAGACGTGGGTTTATGAGTACAACAGGCAATCCAGACATCAGGCAAGTGAATGGTGTTCACCAAATAAGCCGAGACCAAAAAACCATGTCGTTTTCAGTCAAAAAAGAATGCAATGATCACAGTTTTCATGGATTACAACGGTGTAGCATCATGAATTTTTGCCAAAAGGCCAAACAGTGTAAACGTTTGCGTGAAGCAATTCGCCGAAAGAGACCAGAATTGTGAGCAGAAAACTCGTGGATTCTACCCCGTGATAACGCATAGTTGCACAGTGTCATTATTATACGAAATTTTGTGACGAAAAATGCAACAAATACCATCCACCAGCCAACGAATTCACCTGATTTGGCTCTCTATGACTTTTTTCTGTTCAATCGAGCTAAAAAACCATTACGGGGAACGTGCTTCAGCAGCCGTTTCTAAAATTGTAAAAAATCGCCAACACATATAGAGATAGATGTACTCTTGGCTACGAAGCCAAGCGTCAAGTTATGACGCTAAGATTTAGCGGGAATATCAACAACAGATGTACCAACTTACCAAAAAAAAAAGTAAAATCTAAACGATGGGACCTCTACACGAGGCTTATTCCGGAAACTTTTTGTTCAAGGAGTATACTTATATATAACAAATACAAGATTTAGTCCAAAATAATAATTTAATTACTTTACTTTTACTTTAAATTCGGACTTTTTTCAGGTCAAGTTCAGGAAAAAGGCACATTTAAGAAAGAGCTGTTGCTGGTTTGCTGGTTTGGCTGACTGTTTATTTATGCAATGCAGCGAACTTTGTCACTAGTTTCATTCAGCTTACACCTAATCCTGTTTTTACATGATTTTTTGCACGATAACATTTAGAACGTAAATACAATGTACAAGCAGGATCAGGTATATTTTAATACAAATGTCAAACATGTTTTATTTTACAACGAAGCCTGTTTTTACACCACATTTTCTACGATATCGTTTGGAATATATACAGTGATGTTCAAAAAAATAGCTTCACCCACTCTCCGAAAAGTTTACTATTTCTAAATCTCTTAAACAAAGAAGTAGATATTGGTAAAAAAGTAGCTGCACTTTGTTTACTGCTCTCTTATGAACATAATACTGTAACATTTCAAAAAAACCCGAACACTGAACTCCTTCCGTAATATACAATAAAAACCATTAAACATGGTAGAGGAAGTATATTGGTATAGCAATGTTTTTCCTACCATGGCCTCTATTTAGAATAGAAGGAATAATAAATGCCTATTATTATACCAATCCTCTAAACGATGGCATGATGCCTTGCGCCGATTGGGAAATACCGCTTTGATGGGTGTTTCAACAATATGACGACCTGAAGCACACATCAAAGCGAGCAAAAGATTGAGCTGTCCGGCACAGTCGCCGGACTTAAATCCTATCGAAAATCTATGGAAAATTTTCAAGGAAAAAACCATTCAATTAAAGAACGGTTGTGGGAGTTAGTGAAAGAAGCGTGGAAAAATATTCCAATAGAAACATGTCAGAAACTTGTTGACTTTATGCCAAAACTGTGCTCAGCAGTCTTTAAAAATAAGGGTTATTCTACCAAGTACTGAGGTAAATAAACTGTAATTAAAAATAATTATTTAGTTTAATTACTCAAAATACTTTTCTAGAACACCAAATTTAGTGAATCTATTTTATTGAACAGGAAAAATTTGTTGATTTGATGAATACATAGTTTTTTTAGTTTCGATGTTTTGAAGTTATATCTTTTTATGTTACTTATGTTATAATTTTACTAAAGTAAAAGAATAAAAATTAGTAATCGCGTTTTTCTAATGTTTTATTGGTCTCAAAGATGTTCGATTACGGTGAAACTATTTTTTTGAATAGCCCTGTATACCGTGTAGAAACAGTATTAGGTGTATAATAATATAATTTATAGTATATTAATTATTTTGACACTCATAGCTCACAAAAAGCAACAAATATATGTTATTTTTGTAAAAAAAATTTGTTGTTGTATAAGCAACACAACCTTGTTCAGTGTGCCTTGTTCGGGAATTTTTCAAATTTATTCTAAATTTTTAAAATCACAATCAGACTTTTCCAAATTAACTTAGGATTTCGAAAAAAATATAAAAAAATTTGAATTTTTAATATTATAAATTATAAATCAATTAAGTTTATCGAGCCATAACTACCAAAATGACGTAAGCGACAAAAAACAAATTTTACAGGGGAAGGTTTTTTTTAAATATTTTGTGTTCTAGTGTATGTGTATATACAGCGGCAAAAAATTTCATATTACGCTGGTTTACAGCAAAAACAAACCTTTAAATGAAACTATATGAAATATTATGATGATTATGATGAGGCATTTGAATGCTTCTTTCGACACTCGAAATATGTGATCGTTCCACCGAACGTCACAGTGAATTCTCATGCACAGACTATCAAGAGCATCTGATTCATCAATATTTACATTACCCATAGATACAGATTACAACACACCACCACGTCTGTGTGTCAAAACACAACATTGAGTCTTGCGCGCATTAAAGTCGACCCTGTTCGCGCGACCCCATACTCTCCATAACTTTGGAAGGTGCCGAACAAACTGCAATTGGTAGTTAGTTTTCAGGGTTACTGGCCTCATCCTTTTTAGAGATTGGCGTTATATTGGCAACCCTCCAGCAAGATGGAGGAACACCCTCATGATAAGACGCATTGAAAAGATTAGCCAATTGACACGCAAGTGTCGAAGAATACTGTTTTAGAACCATTACTGGAATGCCATCCGGCTCAGAAGACTTATTAACGTCAAGATTTGCAAGGACCCCTTTAACTGCACGGGCTCGAAAGAATATACTAGGCATAGTCACTGATACTCTTTTAAGTTCGGGCAGAAGATTTGCCTTTTTCACCGGGTTAGTGAATGCTTGGTCTTTCTTTATAAGGACTGGAACCGAACTAGCGCTGTTCCCAAGCCTTTTAATGAATGACCAAAAGCTTTTTCTTCCCCGCGGAAAAGTAAGAACTTTAGCACGTATGCGCTGCTTGCATAATGCCTTTTCACGCCTAAGTACTGCGGCACACGAAGATCTCGCTTTAAGATTTCTTGATTTAGTCAGAAGCTTTCTAGATGGGATGAAATTATCCATTCCTATTTTTATTATATTAACAACCATTTCGGCCATGGCATTCACATTAGAATCAAGGAAATAAAATTTCCAAATGAAATGCTAGAAGAAATCATTAAGGTCAGTCCAACGAGCTTTCCCGTAATTGAAAACCAAGCGCTTCGTAGTTGTATATGAAGCATTGTGAAGAGTGGAGAACGGGAAAGGGGCCGAAATGGTACAATCGCATGAATTTCCGAAAGGTGCAAGAACCTCAACTACATACTTTTCAGTGTGTATAGTGAGGAAAACGACTAGGGTGTTATTTTGTTGCCCATCTACACACGATATTTTAGTAGGTTCATTCAGTAATTGTGCAAGGTGGTTGTGCGCGGCAAATAGCTCCACGTATTAGCCTTCTGGAGTTGTGCGGCCTGAATTGCGTGTCCAAGACAAGTTATGAACATTGAAATCACCAGCCACAACAATTTTAGGTAATTTCGGGTAATTCGCAAGGATACTCGAAATGGAATCGGAAACAGAGTCAAAGCCAGATATGGAAACATCTCTTCTCGCATTTGGGCTTCTATAAAAGAACCTGAAATGCAACAGATGTGCCCTGGTTCAAAGACAGTTAAATTCTGCATCATAAATACCAAGTGGTTGCTGGCACTGGTACACAACTTCATCGCGAATGTACATTGCAAAGCCCCTATGAAGGTTAAAAAGATGTTACCCAGGAATATGAAAATCCTGTGGATCAGCATTTTCAGAAACCTGGGTCTCGTATAAGGCGAAACATCCGGCCTATAGAGACAAATGTGTGCATATACGGAGAAGAAGTTCGTCCGTAGCCCGCACACATTGAAGAAGTCAATCCTAAAAAATCCAGCCATAACGTAATTTGAGCAAGATGAATAAAATAAAATAAAATATATAAGAAACCATAAGCAAATAACAATCGAACAATCGTTATCTAGATGCGGACGATAAGAAGGTGGGTTGCTGCTGATTGATTATTCAGTAGCCAGTGTTATATTTCGCTACTGAATAATCTAACAACATATAATCTAACAACAACCCCATCAAGCGGTTCGCACCTAAAGTCTCAGTGGGGAATAAAGGACAAGAGGAGAAAACAAAAACACTAATGGTAGGTTATAACAGTTTTCAAATTTTCCACTTCGGAGAGTCCATCATATATTGGCTCTTATTTTCTAATATTGCCCGTCATTCATTGCCGTTTAGAATTTTTAATTATTTAGGTGTCATGTCACTTGTGTGTTTAGTTGAATTAGCTGATTTTTTTTATTTCCAAAAAGTTATAAAAAAAATTATACATAAATTTTATGTTTTAAGCATTTAAATATGATATGTAGTTTTACTTTCTACATGATTTTTTGAAAAAAAATAGTAGTAATAATAATAATAAAAATTGGTCTAATTTTGCTCAGTTATGAATAACTCCGAAACTGTTGAAAATACAAAAAAAAAAAAAATAAATAAATAAATAAAATTTGTTCAGGTGATTTTTAGGAAATTTTATTCCTAAACATTTTCTGGTACTTGGATTAAAGTCGGTCAAGTCGTGTTCAAGTTATGATGAAATATGTTGACATAACTACCAATTTTTTACAAAAATTTTCCACGTCCATAAAAAAATTGGAGTCCAAAATGTTGTTGTTTTTTATAGACCAGTGTAATTAATCAAACTAAATTAAGAAATTCTGAAAACGCCATATTAGAAATACGTATAAATACATTATATAATAACAAAAAAGTAAGAAACTGTGGTAAACAAAGCTGGAAGGGGTAGTCCCGGAAATCTTACAGATGCAGGTGAACGGAGCACCGTGCGTGAAGTGAAAAAGAACCCCAAAATTAATGCATCTACATTAACCGAGTGTACCGAGAAGCACTTAGGCATTTAAGTAACTCCCCAGACAATAAGAAATGTTTAAAAAACCCGATTTCCATGCTAGATCTACAGGGAAGAAACCCTATATTTCCAAGAAATATGAATATTTGATTAGATTTCGCTAAGGATGGGAAGGTTTTAATATACCAGAAACCCAATACTAGGTTGGAAGAGAGAAATATTGTACCAACTATAAGACACGGATAAGGGAGTTTATGGCGGCAGCGAGTGTGTGCAATTTAGTATTTATTGATGGCATTATATATAATCACATATACATTGATTTCAATTCTACTACGATAATGATCCCAATCATTCGGGCATCAATACAAGGCTTAGGCTTTTATATAATTGCCCAATCTCCAGATTTAAGCTCCATTGAACATTTGTGGAGTCACTTGGAGAAAAAAATTAGATCATGTGGCTTTACAAATAAATATCTGTTTAAAGAAAGAAGAATTGTTTTTCGTGCCGTCATGCACTAACTAGCTAATAAATTAGCCAAATATTAACCGATTTTAATATTCTTGGCAGATTTGGAAGGTGGTGCAGACCTTTTACTCGTAAATGGTATTGTTACAAAAATAAAATTCCTAAATTTTGTATATTTGGTAGTTATGTGTCACCCTGTCAATTTCGTATTTTTGTAGATTTGGCAGCACTATCAAATCGACCATCTTTACGTTACATTTGAATTAACAGTTATGAAAATAGAAGATATGAGACATTTCCGGAACCTTCCAAACTGTAGTCAATTAGGTATATAAAGAGGTTGCTTTACCTGCACGAGAGTCAGTTATCGTTTGGCTGTCGTAAGATAAAGACGTGTTTAAGCGGAAATAAAAGTGTTGTATAAGCGAATATTAAGATGTTTAAAAGTTATAGTAAAATATATATAAGAAAACTGTAACAACAACAAAGCAGTGTTTTATTTTATTTTAACGCAATTTTAAACAAACTCAAACGTTTTAAAAAGGTTAAAACGTAACAGTATATACTTTTTAAACTTAAGGAATCTGTGTGCATATCTCAAGCAAATGCATTTTCACCCATTTTTTTGCAAATTGTCAATCCTGCAAATAGGAACCGTCCTTTTTTAAAATTCATTAGAGAATAATGCTTAGTTACGAACAAAATAATATTTGGTTTTTAAAAATCGGTTTGAAATTAACTGAGTTAAGCACCTATTTGCTTGTTAGTTTGTCACTGAACCGATGTTGATGATATTTAGAACACAGATAGATAAAGCTAACAAAAATGTTCTAGTTCCTTCTTTTTTCAAAATTGAATCTGCGAAGGGTTAATAAGGGCGAAAAACGGACCGAATTAGGTCATATGAGTTTTATATACTTTTTATCTTCTAATTAAAATGTTTTTAATATTGCAAATGTTTTCGAAATTTGAAACGCAGATATTAAGCAAATTTTTCAAAATTGGATACAAAAGAGGTTAAAACCGGACGAAACTGGAAAAATAACCGACTTTTCCTTTAAAAGACATTTTTTTTTTAACAAAGTTGTTTCCAACTTTGATGAATTTGAAACATAGTTAGCTAAAGACAGTGTTTTAGAGCTAAAATCTGAGGAAACAGGCCAATGTGGTCATATGATAAATAATTTTGTTTATGCTGTTTGTTTATGAGTCAATGACGTGCAAACTACTGAATCCAATTTGTTGAAATTTGGGCCACAGATATACAGATTTTTTTTCGAAAATTGGATACCGTGAATAATTAATAACTTCTATTCTGAAATGACGCAAATTTTTTCTTCTGAAGGCAAAGTTTTTGTGTTGGCTAACATTCATCATCCACTAGAATGTGTTATACAAAAGTACATTTTCAAAAGTTGCACTTTGATAGGCTAATAAGGGGTAAAAGAAAATTTTTGTCTCGTAGTTCTTTCTTACGAAACGCGTAGTTAGTACGGCATATGTTGGGAACTATTAAAGATAGAATCATCAAACATTCCACAATCTATTCTATTACGAAATTGCATATTAAATTAAAACATTAACTGCACAGGAATAGTGGGCGTGGCATCACCCATAAAAATAATAAATCTCAATAAATATCTGCGGGAGATGTCATAATTCGTTAAGCATTTTTTATAAAGACAGGCAGGTGCCAAAAAAAAACATACATATAGGATTGGGAAAAAAGGAATTTATCTCTCAAATATGTTTGCTTCCGGACAACGCAGGATGTGTAAATCCTCTTAATAATAATTTATTCTTATAATCGCTGCTATAACCATTTATTGAAAAGCAATTATTTAAAATTCTTTTTAAATTCGCTATTTATTGTACTTGAACAACTTGTATGCTAGATGAAGGAGATCAGAAATCAGATTTACATTTTTATAAACACCTTAAACATGCTGAGTTATTTTGAAACAATCCGATTAGTAATATTTAAACTGTTTCGGAAAGAAGTCATATGCCGCTTCTTAGGAATGTCCATATTATAAAATGTTGTTCAAAAGTTATTAGTGAACACATTAATTTATTATTTTATTTGATTCTTATCTATTCTATCCTGATCCTATTTTATCCACAGACAATAAAAACTTTAAAGAGTCACAGAGTCAATGTAAATGATTTCTGTTTACTTAAATACAAACATTTCATGAGTACTACTGCTACTTAAAAAATAACGCATACAAACACACACTTACACTACCTTGTGCAGCATCTTACAAAGGACGCCCTCGTAAGCACACATACGTGCACACATACATACATAGATACGTACATAAATAATTGCTTTGATAGAGTGGTTTTTCTTCTACTGTTTTTATTTTCTATTTTCTTATTAAAGACAGAACATCAAGCAAAACCCATAAGAAAGGAGAAAAAAAAACAATTTTTTCTACAAATGGATTGTTGATAAAACATAATGGGTGTTTTGGTTTTATTCAACATTTTTTCTTTAATTTTTTCTTTTTTACTTTGCCATGTCATTATATTTAAGGATAGAGAAATGAGTTGGACGCCATCATAAGGTTCTTTAACATTTTCCTTCACATATTTTTAGTTGTTGTTGGTTTGTTGATGGAAGTGAAAGATCCTGTTTGTAAAAAAATAAAAAAACCTAAATAGACGGACCGAGAGGAGACAGAGAGGATGAGAGATACAAAATGAAAAAATGAAATGAATGTTTTAAAAGATGCTTTTAGCGGTAAATAATGAAAAGTTAAAAAGCCACATCAATGATACACACACACCCACACATACATAAGCACGCAAATACATTAACAATTTATATATATACTCACATATACAAACATAAATAAATGCTCTCTGGTAATATCGATGCACATACACACATAATAACATTTATATATTATTTTTTCATTATTCTACCTTTTTTCAGTAATACCCTACACTACACTGGAATAGTTTTTGACACTAATAGACCGAACGGTTCAACTCGAATTATATTGCAATGTGATCGACATGTTTTTAAAACTGAAACTTAAAAGAAAACTATATTTTTTATAATCAAATTTGTGCGTTTTTGATCTTTATAAAATAAATCTGTATTTTACCTTTAAGAATATATTCTAATACGTGCATATTTCAAGAATAAGCAGTTTGATAATTTCGTGACTTTCTGTTTATCAATTAAGGTAGCTTCCAATGCAAAACAACTTCGATTAACTGTTGCTGTACTTGTATCGCAATATGAGCAGCATGTCACACTTTCAATTTAAATCTGTTTTCAAAGCAAAAAACTTAGTTCTGTTGTGTTTGTACCAGCCCAAATAACACAAAATGTGCAGATGGCTTAAAAGAGAAAATCTTGCTAGAAATTGTTGAGAAAACCCGTAGAATGTTATATGATGACGAAATGCGTGAGATAAATATAAGATATCAGTGGGTGCTGCAATTGCTCAGACTCGACTATACAGTATGCAAAACCCATATTCGTTCACCCGATAAAAATAAGAAAATTTACAAAATATTCAACGCATTATCAAATTCTTGAAAATTTTGTGTCTATTTATTGTTTCTATGACAAAATAGAAGTAATATATAGGTATCATATAAATCGACCGCTAAATGGCGGAGTATTCACATATTGGATAACAAAAATCGTATTCGTACCATTGGCTGTACGAATATGGGTTTTGCATACTGTAAGTGTTTAGTCACAATTCGAATAAATATTTGGACCGTTTTGTGGGTGCGAATTAAACATTGACTCATCACAATAAACCAATCAAAACAGTGGGTTTCTTTGGCTTAAAATGATTACCTTAAACAGGAAAAATGGTAACCGATGAATATTTTTTAGATAAATAAATACTAATTTGTATGAAAAAAATAGTAAAGAAAAATGCAGTTCCAATTAATATTTAATAATTCATTATTAGTGCTACGAACTTCTGCCTTATCCAGCTTACTCACCAAATTTAGCCCCTTGCTACTTATTTCTGTTTTCAGGTTTTAAGAAATCGCTAGGTGGTAAAAATATGTTAGATGAAGTAGCAGTTCGTAGCTCATTTCAGTATCGTACGTATCTGAATTTTGCCTTCAAGATATAACATATTTCTTTAGATGACATAGTCTTTGTTTTAGACAAATACTGAATGTATCCAAAAACTCTGAATAAAATTTACTGGTAATTGACAGATATGACAACCAAAAAACTGCTTTAAAAAAATAATGGCCTTGATCATATTGACAGACACTCACTCTAGTCTTTTTGAATGCGCTTTTATCCTAATACTAATGGTGTATTAGGATACAGATCTGTCCTCAATAGAAAATGAGTGAGTTTGACTAAAACTAAAAATTATTAAAAGGGGTGCATGAAATTTGGCTTAATGAGATGACTTAATTATAACAACTTAGCCTTAACGTCTCGCAATAATGATGGTCATTGCGGTTACTAATTACAATATTTAATTATTTATGACGCATTAATTTTTTTATAATTTATAGTATTTTAAAAATTTGATATTTATGATAAGTTAAATATTTGAATATATCGCACACTATATCATGAACTATAAGACCTCACAATTTAGCAAAATCGCTTGTTTTGCATGAATCAATTCATAGATCAAATTTCTAACGACCCCAAAAGTTTCGTTTATATATCTGTCTTCTTTAACTAATAGAGTGTTCTATTCTTTGATTTTACCCAAAAAAAAATCCACCGGATTTCACCGATCTCGAAACAAACTAATGAATTTTCTAGAAAGTATCGGGAAAACTGCAGTACGGATCTATAATAAATTCTGTTGCATACTTTTAGGTTTAAGCTTTTTGGAATAAAAGTGCCGTTATATATTATGATATTTAAATTTCATTTACAAAATCGTTTAATAAATGAACATTAAACAGAACAGAAAATAAATTCATTTTAATAATTCTGCTTCACAGTATTATTATAATTTTGATTTGTCAATTTTTTTCCAATTCAAATTGTTTTACTTAAAATAAGTAGTTTTGCTTTTCTTATTTCGTTGTGCACTTTTTTAAAATTACGGACATTCAATTATTAAAAAATTATTGTTATAATTTATAACTGCGATTTTATTGCAAAAAGCTTAATTCTAAAAGTATGCAACAGATTCTATTACAACCTGTCTGCGTTTTCCTGACATTTTACAGAAAATTCATTAACTTGTTCAGCGGTCGGTGGAAATCGGTAATTTTTTTTTTTTTGGCTAAATTCAATGAATGGAACCTCAGGCTTCATTTGGTTCCGGTAAGAAGGCGAATGTAGCCGGAGGTAACTTTTTTTGCCAAAGAAAACTGCCAATTGTGAATCTTGTAAGACCATTTTCATTTGCTCATATTTACTAAACTACATATGCAATTTAAATAATTTTTTCTTTCAATTGTAAAGGTGCGGTATTTTAATAAAAGCGGCATTAAAATGTTAGCAAAACAAATATCTGACGCATACAAGTTACTGAGCTTCGTGAAAATTATCGTCAGTTTTCGTTTTACTATATATGAGTGACTTTAGCAGAATTTTTTTTTCAACAGAATATTACTTTTTACAAAAAAATATGATTTTTTCTAAGTAAAACACTCTTCTATGGAACAGAATTATTATATTTGTAAAAAATAATTTTTAAATTGGTTTTTTCCACCAAAATACTGTCGCCACACAGTGCACTATGGCGCGGTGGGTATGGAAAATTTTAATGAAACTTGGCTCGCATCTTCTGTTTTATCTAGGAAGTGTATGTACCAAATTTGACGACTCCTTTTATAGAAAAATTTTATATGGAAATATAAATTTCGGTTGTTGCGCGTCGCTGATTTTCATGAAAATTCACTATTTTCTTAATTTAGTAAATATAATGCTCAGTGCCAACTTTCAATGATCTAGGACCACTCCTTATAGTTTTTGCACAAAAATGTATGAGGCTATACCGGTGTGCGTTACTTGTATCACTTGAGCATAATCAATTAAAACTTCAGTTAGACGTGACCCTTCTTAACGCCATAATTGTTACAAACCAACCTTATTAGCAACACTGTGATATATTAGTGGTGACGTACAATAACTTCATAAACGATTAATTTAATTTTACAACAATGCACAGTGAGGCAATATTGTACTATTTGTGAAATCAATTAAGCCGCTGGGTCTAGGTATAAGATATGGATAACATTGGAAAGGTCTTGGTCTTGATTATGGATTGCAAATCGATTACAATCGTAATCGTAATCGCAATTAATTGCACCATTTCATCGTAATCATAATCGCACTGTTAATCGTGTGATTAAATTTAAAATATTTCACTAAGCCTGTTTCTGTACAAAAAGGCAGTTAAAAATACCTACTGAAAGTATATTTGAATAACTAAAAGCCTACGTTTCATTCAAGCAAACTTTAATGCAATTTTTATATTAATAAAGACCCATAACAAATAGCTAATGATTCTTTTAAATTCCAAAATACGTTGGAATTCTATAGTACCAATACCTCTGAAATACTGCATAGGATATAGTCTGGAAAACTTATCATCAATGAATATGAAAAATATGTATCATATCATTTTCAATAGCAACCAATTTTTGCACAAGAATACTATTGCGCATGGCCCTGAGATTTATAAAACGTTGAGCGACTGAACTTTCTAATCCGTATACCACAAAAAAATTTTGAACATGAATACTATCTCGTCTTAGTGAACAATTGTTAAATGCTTTCATTATTGGATAGATAATGTTAATTAATTAAATAATGTATGTACATTTTTGAACTGGTTTTTATGAAACGGGTATAACTTTTATTTTGTTAATTAAATTATTTTAAATTTTAGTTTTGTTTTAAATAAACTGAGATTAATGGACCTTTTTTAATCTTGATTGCGATTATGAAAAACAGCGACTAAATGCAAACCCTAGTCTTGATATTATAAATCGAACAAAATTTTCGTTTTGTTTGAAAAATATAAAGAAAAAGATAAATTCAAAATATGTTGTTTGATTAATATCATTAAGCTGGTGTAAATAATCATAAAAATATTGAAGGTTACAGTACACAGAGTATAAGCTTAAGATACATTTTTTGTATATATTCGCCACTGCTTGCATTGTAATCCACCTTAGAAGATGATAAAAGGAAAATACATTTTGCTTCCTTAGGCACAACCTTTTGTTTTCTCATATGAGTCAAGCAGTCGGGTCTGAATTTATTATAAGGTAGTTAAAGATATCTTATATATTAAAATTTCACTAAATTTCTTAGCTTACCCGGTTTTTTACACGTATCTCAAAATTTTGAAGGTGTTTCAAAAATTTCAAAAACAGTACTCGATAATACCTATCAAATTCCAGGTGTGATAACAAAACGAAAGTGTAATAAAGCAGGTCTGAAATTTGAAGAAAAGTATTCTGATGGGCAGCCGTTGGCAGGGCAAAATTACGATAATGGAAAATAGAGTCTTTGGTGTAAATAATGCATATAAAAATACTCTCGCCAACCCTTACTGAGAAAGGATCCAAAACTTGAAAAATAAAATTAAGATTTTTTTTAATTGGTCCTATAGCCGTTGTATTATTTGAATTCATGAAGTTTTAATAAGCTTTAGTATAACGACATGTATAAGCGTCTAAACGTAAAAAGAAATAATAATTAAATTGATGGCATTCATATTTTGTAACCATTCCAAGTTGGCGGAATAAAAACTAAATTTTATAAATATATTTTTTTTAGCTTACAGTTTGTACGTTGAGACGGGTCCATAGGAGGGTTGGCAAAAACCTGGGTTTAAAAAACCCAACTCATCGAGTTTTATTGGGTTTTTTTGGCATTATTGGGTTTTATAACTGCTTCCTAATTTCGTTCAATTCGACAATATTTTGCATTTGTTAGTAAAATTATGTTGTTTTAGTATATATAATGCATTTTTGCACACTTGGTCGAATGTAGAAGGCGTTGTGTGCTATGGAGTGCTAAAGCAGACTGCATTTACTTCGTTTGAAACGTGCATTATGAGAAAAACGACCGGAATACAAAGACGGACGTTATTAAGTTGTTCCTTTCGCATGACAACGTTCGGTTTCATGTCGCAAAAGTGGCCAAGCGATTGTCAAAAGCTCTCAAATGCCGCTTCCGCCGTATTCTCAGAACATTGGTCCTTCTGACTAGCTGTTTCGACATATATTATATATTTTAGTATGTCTCCGAATCTTTCCTTTTAAGTAATATAAAATCCGCTTCAAAGTTGTTGTAAATAAACTACGAAAACCTTTAAATAAAAACACACCTGGTTTTTTTCAAATATAATACCCAATAGGCTATTAAGCACCATATAAATTTTCCTCAATTTTCATTTTGAAAATTGACTTTTTCAAAACATTTGTTTGGGCTGTCCCAATCTGCAATTTTTAACCCGAAATAACCCACAGTTAAAATATGGTAACGCAAAATATGCCATTACATTTAAACGATTAAAACCAAAATAACATTAAAAAAATTGGAAAAAAAACGTTATTTGATGCAAAACATTTGTAGCTTCCCAATATAAATATAAAATGTTTGCTTTTCGGAGTTCAATTAGCGAATTAATGCATGCCAAAAAACGAAAAAAAAAGCGTTAAAAGTTCCAGGTTTTCGATTTAGCACGTCAGTAAGTATACGCATTTAAAATTACTTTTTCAATCAATTTTAATTAACTTAATTGGTAGTTAATGAAATTAATTTCAAATTGTTTATATCTTTTAAAGAAACGTACTCAAAAATATTTTCACTTTCATAGAAAACATGTACTACTCTAGGCGACCCATAGCCACCATACGGGATCGTTATTTTTCGCATTTTCCGCAAAAGTGTAGCAATGTATTGAAAAACGGACTTCACTTTGTGCTCAGAGGACGGAATATAAGTCAAAAAAAAAAAAAAAAAGATCTGGGCATTACCTTCTCTTGAACATATGAAAATTTTGAGTTGTGACTGTTTATGATTTATAATTGTTAAATTTTAAGATTCTGTACATAAAAATAAAAAAATAATTGAGTTAAAAAAATATGTGTTAAGTTGACTTATTTAAGGTAATCACTTCGGGTATTCAGATAAAAAATTAACTTTTTCTAGGACAATACTGCTGTTTTTAATGGAATTGAGATGCCTAATAAATTACGAAAATAATATTCGGCTGTTATTTCGCATTTCTATAGATATTCTTATAATTGGCATTAACATTTTTTGCTGTTGACAAAAAACTGATTAACCAATTTTGTATTTATTGTATACAGTAAACGAAAAAAAACTTGCAGAGTAAGAATTCCGGTTTTCAAATTCAGATATCTCAGTAACCGTTAGAAATCTTAAAGTCAAAAGCAATTTAAAGGAAATCTTATTTTTATAGTAGGGACAATGAAGAAGATGCGATATTTAAAGATAGGAATGGATAATTTTGCACAATACCTCCAAAGTCAAATTTAAATAAGGATTATTGCTTGTTTCAGGACAATGATCCAAAACATTCTTCCCCAATAGTAGAATAATGTGAAAAATGAAAAATGTGCCCTTCAAACCACGAAGCAGACTTAGTAGACAATCTAACGTCTTCCAAATAATAAACAGCAACAACAGAATAATCGCTGAAACAAACGAGATGTTTACGATCTGCATAAGAACTAAAAAAAGAAATGTAAAGAAATGGATTCTACCGGAAAAATCGAGTGGTTCGAAATATTGTTTACTCAGCCCTATAAAAAGCACATAGATGCGGATAGCAGTCAGTTTATTTGGTGTAAACCAGATTTGGGCAAGGAGCTGCTCTTCTTTTCTCTTTTTACACGTACGTAGTCACACGCATAGTAAAAAAATAAGCAAAAAATAAACAAAGAGAAGTAAACAGAAAACAAGTGAAAAATCACAGTGCAAAGTGCCCTGAGTGAGAGACTCTCAATTACTACCATAATTGTAAAATGCATTAATGTTAGTTTGCCGAACGCTGGTATAAACTTAGCGTGAAAAGAGTTTATTAGTGTAAACTCGTTGTACAGGTTCATGATCTAATTATATAAGCTGAAGTTGTCTGTTCGGGTGATTTTTTATTTGTTTTTTTAATGGGTTCACAAACTGTTAAAAGTTTTTCTTCACAGCAGAGACTTAATAAACAGAACAATTTAAGGGTATCATTAAACAATATCTTATTGCAAAACTTCAAAACGCATTAAAAAATGAGAACAACATGGTTTCTTTGCGCTGTGTGTTGTTCCTATAAAGGCCTAGGTTTGTAGCCATAATCACATAAAAGAAATAAAAATTATTTTCATAAATTTTGTTCATTTGTTCATTTGTTAATTCATTTATTTACAGTATGAAAATTCAATAATTAAATAATTAATAATAATAAATTAATTTTAATTAATAACAATTATAACAAATAAAAATAATATTTTATACGATTTAAGCTACAAGCTCTTAAAACAAATAAGAGAGGATGCTTTAATTATATATTTTTATAATAAAGTATAATATAATATAATAACAAAATTTAAGTCAATATATTTTTAAGATTGTACGAATACAGATTTTGAATACTGTGTTTTAGTTTATTTACATCTTTTACCGTCAAGTTCCAATGGCACCACAGTTACAATTTTCATTGTATAATTTATACATCTAAGACAATCCTGTTATTTATTTGGATTACGAATGAAACGTAAAAGCAAGCGAACGATAAATTGTAAGATAGTGGGTCGCTGTTACAAAATAAAGTGAGTGACTGCCTTTCGTTAGAATAAATTTTCTTTCGACATCATGGGCCAAGCTATACAATTTTCACCAAAATAAAATATTTATAATTTACAAGTATTAAGGCCTGGTAACCTGAACGTTGTTGTAGACTTAATGTAACGTAGCGTACTGTAAGAACGTCTGTGCGATTATAGAACACTTAAAAACGTGTCATATGTCTTTGTCAAAAGTGTGTATATAAATTATTAAAAATGGAAAAGAAACATATGTTTAAATCGCAGTAATGGGTATTATAAACGGACGAATTGTGTATGCTTCGAAAAAAGGACCAAATAGGTTTAAATAGTATTGTTATTTAAGTATATAGAAATTATATAACTATATACTGGGTGGGAAAATTTGAGGTTAGGAAGTAAAATGGCTGTCAAATGATGAAATGTCAAGAATTAAGCAGTCAACCTTTGACAACCTTTTAGTAAAAAATTGGAAAATTTTAACTATGTAACGCTACACTCTTGGACAAAGAATTTTAATTGTGAAAATTTACTATCATAATTTTACTGTATCACTTCGTAAAATTGAAGCAGCTTTTCCTCGTAATCAGGCTCCTTCTGAGACCGCTGAGCGTAATTTAATTGCCAAAATCGAGGCTCACGGCCCTGTTGCTGAGAATAGATCAAAACAGTACGTTCGTAATGGCCGTAATGATTTAAACATAACCGCTGTACACAAAGTGTTGGAAATAAGTCTGGAATATCAACTCGTCGACGTTCGCAAAATTTGGGCATCACTAGAAGAAGTTTGCGCAACATTTTGCATAAAGATCTTCATCTTCACGCTTATAAAGTTCAACTCGTTCAAGAATTAAAGCCATCCATTGAATCGACCATTGTTTGCGTCGAACGTTTGTGAATTGGCTGTTTGAAAAACTGAACGACAACAACGCATTTTTCAACAAAATCATCTTTAGTGATGAGGCCTATTTTTAATTAGGCGGTTATGTAAACAAACAAAATTGACGTATATGGGGCTCGCAAAATCCACAAACAGTTTTCGAGAAACCATTACATCCAAAAAAAGTGACCGTATTGGTGCGGTTTGTGGTTAGGCGGCATTATCGAAAATTAGCAAGAAAACGTCGTCACCGTGAATTCTCTGCGCTGCTAGCTAATGTTGACATCAGTGACTTTGGTCTCAGCAGGACAGCGCCGCAAGCCACACAGCCAGCCAAACAATTTAGTTATTGCATGAGAAATTTCCGGGTCGCGTAATTTCTCGATTTGGCGATGTCCATTGGCCGTCTCATTCTTGTGATTTAACGCCAGTTTACGTGAACAAACCATAAACAACTGACACTCTGGAAGATGAAATGTACCAATATGACACAATATGACGATTGCCGTACCAATAATTGATGCATTGCGACAATCGTGTGATCCCAGTTTTAAGAGAGGCTGAGTTCCAAAACCATGCAATTTTTTACAAAGTCATCCATTCCTAAATGTATTGTAAAAGTTTTAGCTGCGCTAACAAAAGCAAACTGTGTAGTATAAATTTCTTCGATGCTTTTTGTTTACAAATTGTGATAATTTTGTTTAAATTGAAATAATAATAGACATTCGAATGGAAACAGCAATTGTTTACAAAATGAGGATGAATTTGCCTCCAAAAAAGGAAAAAGGATTGTTTAATGGGAAAGGTGCTGACTGCAGCAAAAAGAGTTTCTAAATGTAAAACTGTACAAAGTATTTTTTTGCAAAGCAACAAACAATGTACGAGTAGTTTGCTTTGTATCGATACAATACTAATACCGTATAGCTGCAGAGTACTTTGACTTTTTGGAATTCAGCCAGAGCTTAGTGTGTATAAACTCTGGTTGATCGAATCTGGTCGTGATCGAATCTAAGCTGTAAGAACGATCGGGTTGGAAGATCTTTATGTAAAAAGATTTGTGTTTTCATAAAGCAATAAACAAAGATGACGCCGACAGGTTTTCAAATTAATTCTCTACTGCGCACGTATGTACGTTATAACAGGAAATTTTAATAGAAATTAAAAAAGAATGTTTTTTTTTCATATGCAAAATATAAAAAACTTATATAAAATTGTTAAATAATTTAAGTTTATGTAAAATCAAATGTATGTATTTGATATATATTTTATGAAATTTTTCGCATGAAATATTTAAAATACACCAAAATGATATTAGGTTTTATTAACATACATCGACTAGTATGTTTTTTGATTAAGCCACAATAATATAATTAAATCTAATTAAAATTAAATATACACTATATCAACAAATTTTGTCGGAATATTTTTGTTATTGTAATTAGATGTTATAGTAAGTTGCCTTAAATGTAATGTTTTCAGGAAGTGCAAACTTTTTGAAAAGAATAGGTTACTTTTTAGATAATACAAAAAAAAAAAAAAAAATCATAAAAAGGCTTTGGTTTTAAAATACATTCATTATTTGTTTCTTATATGACGTTCTTTTGATTTAATCATAACCTGGATACGTTTTGGCATGGTCTTCATAACGTTTTTGCAGAGGTCTCCAGAATGCAATTGAAATTGTTCGCAATTGGGATACCCAGTCAAGTACTTCGGATTCGTAACTGTGAGACCAAGTTTGGAGGATGATATCCGAAATACCTTCATAGAAATCTTGGTGCAAAATATCGACGTGTGCTGTCGTCCCGAAAACCTAACGCATTTGCCTACACAATCTATCCCCATACGCTGACACATCATTATGCTACCCACTCAAGACTTCACACGTGGTTAAACAATTCGATTGCAATTTTTTATATATATTTTTTAAATTATTTGTAAGAGTCCTCAAAAAGGAAGAAAAATTCGTATATTAAATTGTTTTCAATACTTAAAATTGCTTCATATAAAGGCCTGAAACACGGCAACTAGATTTTGAGAAAATAAGCAATTTCGAAAAGGACACATCTCACACACAGCTCATTTTGGCAAATACGGTTTTTCGTAGCAATGGGTCTTAGATGCTTCCCTCCACCTACGCTTGAAAAACTAACATTCCTAGCATTCGTTCTACGTCATGGACATTATGGCAAATACAGAAAAAAAAGGTTGAAAAGGTCACAACTTTGAAATATGTGCCATTTTCTAAATTACTGTTTAAACAAAGAGTACAAGAAATGCAACGCTGCACCGTTTTTTTTTTTTAAGCGAAATGCCGTTTTTTTCTTATACTTCTTTTATTTGTGATTAAAAAAACCGCATTCTAACGTCCATTAGTCATTCCGTTTTTCCTGCTAATAAACAAGTGTCGTTGCGACTAAATAATGAGTTCTAATGATTCAGGAAATTTTATATTCGAAAAAAAGAAAAGAAAAGTAATAAATACAGAGAAATGTAAGTACATTGCCATAAAAACCGCTAACGTAAAAGGTTTGCCTCATTTAGTAATGACATCTCTAAAGAAATCTTTGTGCTTACTAGAGTAAAAGATACCTGCAGTAACTTACCAACCCAAGCTGATCAGGCTTAAAGACTAAGTACCTATTAATTACCTTAAAATTGAAGATATTGTAAAACTCAATCAATATGTACCGGCATAATTCCCAGAATTTTATGACGGAATACTGCAATGGCCAACTACAAATGAAAAAGTGCTTCCTGAAGAAGATTTTGATAAAAGTATATTATTTATTTTTAGTAGAAGTTTTACCTTTAATTTTTTGATACCTAAAATAAAATTATCCGCAAATTAATATGATTATGATTCGTTAAGTTTTATATACTCGATATCGTAAATTTTGAGAAGTGCACATCTCATTAATTTTAAATATATAAACAAACATATATAATAAAATCAATATACAAATATTTCTGTACATTTCGATTACAAATTAGCCCCAAAATATAATCCGTATAGAATTTTTTGAGCTATTATATACTTCATAAAAAATAAAAAGTTTTTTTATTTCCTGTAAATATTAAATATTCAGATATGTGCCCTTTTCGAAATTGACCTTTTATTTAATATTTTAGTATAAAATACGTTACTTTACTTTAAAAACAAAACAAAAAGGCCTTTGCCTACGTCACGCACACTCTCATCAAGAAAGAGAAAAACTAACGAACCTGCGCAAAGCGTAATCACTTGTTATTTGATTTATGCTGAGTAATAGTTATTATTGTTTTATACAAAGTGAGTAAACAACAGACTGTGTAATTAAGAATATAAATTGTTATTGCTTGTAGAATAATAAATTGTGTAAAATAAAGGATTTCAATTAAAAACCAAATACAAATTTATTTTTATTTCATTTGCAACCCAACTCATTTAATAAGCGTTTTGAAAAGTTAAAAACGCAACAATATAAATAGGGAGCCGATAGTTTCATGGTAAGCCAAAAGCAACTTATATTTGAATTCATTATCGAATTTTTTTTGTAATGAAGTGTGTTCTTAATTGCGACTCGCATCTGTTCTCCCATTACAATATGCATACTACTATTTTTTTGCTTTATGTTATTGTAATTGTTTGTTTTTGTAATTTACTTGGCTTTTATCCTTCATATGTTTTCCACATCTTTTGTTTATTTTTTCATTTTTTATTGTTAAAACAATATATTATTTTCATGCAATTTTTTCTATCTTAAATTTGTCTTTTTTTCGACTACTATTTGTTGTTGTCTTCATTGGCATGTTTATTTTGTTCCGGAGAAGGATATTTGACGATGTTTGTGTTATTATTGCTTTTTGCACTAAAAAGCTTTTTTTGGGATAAACGTGGATGCGGTAACACGTTATATTGGTTTATATCAAACCTTTTTGTCCTTTCAATCTTTACTGATTCTCTTTTTAAAAATTTTTGTTTTGTTTTTAACGCAGGTAAATAATCCTTTCGTTGAAAAGAACATTTCTTTTTGCTCGGGCAATGGATGTTTTGTACTCGTGTGGTCATGTACGCGGTGGTATAAATTGATACTCTTTAAACTAATTAGTGTTTTACATATGAAGCTGAATGTAAACACACATACGTACTTACACATATTTAATTATAATATTCGGATGTACTTCTGTTCATATCAAATTAAGGTCAAACGTGGATATAACGAACTTGAAGGACCGCAAAACTTAGTGCTTGTCAACGAATTGCACTAATTGTTGTTTGTTTACATAATAGTAAAACATCTGATCAGTCTTGTTTGTTTTATGTATTGAAATTCTGCGATTTTTCAGGTAAATTTATCGACTTTACACGAGTGTGTGTTCTGTGTTTTTTCAATAAAATAAACCTATTTTATTATATTATATATATATATATATATATATATATATATATATATATATATATATATAATATAATATATATATATATATAATATAATATATAATATATAATATATATATATATATATATATATATATATATATATATATATATATATATATATATATATATATAAGCTAATCATATAAAGTTGAACATGAACAACATTTTTACATCTTCATACCCGTTGAAATTTCAATGAAAAATTATTGAAGGACGCAAAAAATAGAGTATGTTCACTATAGCCGTATTCTCTATAAATGTAGTGATTTATATAAAAAATCAATGCGAAATTCTAAAGACTTCAAAAGCAAGTCGTCACAAGCATAGTTTGTTATAACCGTATTCCACTGTGCAATATTTATAAATATTAAAAAAAATCATGTCCATATTTAAAATGGCTGTTCTAAAGGGTCCGCCAAATAAATTTTTTTTTTAATATGCTATAAAAAAACTACTGAATATATTCTCAAATTTCTCTTTTTATTTGAAAGTACAATCCTTCCGGTTAATAATGAAAATAATTTCATTCAAATGGCTGTCTTGGCTGGCCATGCAGTAGCCTACACGATCGGTCCAATTTTTAAGCACATTATCGATTATGTGCAGCTTTATTTCACCAATGGCTACACGAATATTGTCCTTTAAAACGTCAATTGTCTCTGGCTTGTTGGCGTAACACTTATCTTTGATGGCACCCCACAAATAATAGTCCAACAGTGTCAAATCGCAGCTCCGAGGTGGCCAAACGACATCAGCTCTGTTGCTGATAATGCGATCTTAAAAAACATGGCGCAAAGCATCGAATGTAGCTTCGGCTGTGTGGCACGTAGCGCCGTTCTGTTGCAACCAAATGTTGCTAATATTCTCCTCTTCAATTTTTGTGAACAATAATTCGTTCAACATGGCCCGATAACGATCGCCATTGACTGTAACGGCCACTCCTTGCTCATTTTCGAAGAAAAATGGCCCAATTATGCCTCTGGACCAAAATCCGCACCAAACAATGGCTCGTCTTGGGTGTATCGGCTTTTCAATGTATGCGCGCGGGTTTTCTGTGCCACAAATGCGACAAAATGAGCTTTATCTGAAAAGCTGATTTTTTTTGGCAAAATCGGTATCTTCTGTAAGTCGATCGCAGGCCTAGATTCCCAGCGTTGTTCAAAGTATACACAACCATATTCGTTCAGCGGAGGATAAAACTAATTATCTGTCAAATCAGACATGAGCTAAGTGTTACCATTCACGAAATAAGCACTAGTGGAAAAAAAAAACGTTTGATGGTAGACCCTTTACATATGTATATGTACACAGAGAGCTCACACACACATACTTATATTATATTATATATTTGATTATAATAAACTGATGTCATATACAATGCACGCAAGTTAATTTTTGTTTCAGCAATATTACGATTTTATATGTCAACTAGCTAAAACCTGGCGTGCTTCGCTATCGCCTTCTTAACTTTTAGTGCTGTCTTAGTTACATTTATTGCCCTTTTTTTTGTGTTAGCCCCATAGTTTCCTTCAGAAAGACACTGTAGATTCTGTCGTTTAGCTGAATACAGTCTTCAAACAAATACACATTCATTTGTATATAAGATACATTTATGAATAGCTTTTATCCAGTGTGCTTTCTGCAACACCCGCTTTTTGGCTAATTTGAATAGATAACGTTGCTTTAATTATTGCCGTTCTCTACATATACAAAATTCAATTTTTAGTATGAATGGAAAGCGCATACACACTTACATGCCTAATTCAACCAGTTACTGGCTGATAATGTATTAATAATGCTTTGTTTAAACCCAATTTAGAAACTTCTACTATTACCATTATAAAAGTATATATACTTGTCCAATACCAGCTAATTGACTGATGATTTGTATTGACCATTTAGCTATTTGGACCAAATACTGAAACTTTAGCCTTAACCGTTCTCAAGATATACTAAAATTAATATTTACTTTGTATGAGTGGTACCACGACCATTTGTCTAATTCTGCCCACTTTTTGACTAATGATTTGCCTTGACTATGAATCTATGTGTGCCAAATGAAGAGAATCTTGCTGTTACCAATTTGAAGATATGAACAAATATATATATACTTTGTATGGCTTAGCACCAGCCAGATGGAATTTTTGAAATTTATGTAGCCTATAGCTCCTACCAGACATACAGAAATATACTGTAAAAGTGTCAACAAAATCGGTTCAGCCGTTTAGCTGTCCATAAGGCACAAACAAGCCAACAAACCAGCAAACACATATTCATTTTTATACGATATATAGGATATACATTTTTAATTAATCAACATTTTGTCAAATTTCTACACATAAAGTCTAAGTTAGTTAACGAAAACAGTTTAGCCAATATTGTTAGTTCATGTGCTAATAAAAGTAACAACTAATATATCGAAATAATAATGGAATCATTGGAAACAATTTATTCGAAATACTATTTATTATTAGACACTATTTGTATACTTTAGTTATCTGGAAAGAAATTGTTGAAACTTATGAAAATAATCTTTTATGGATCAATTTAATGGACGGCTACGGCCAGTGTGACCAGATTTTAAAATGACATAAAGATAAATCGCGTTTAAATTGTTTTTAACATATTTTTTTTAGTTGGATATTAGATAAGGTTAATAAAGCACTATATAAATTTTTTTTTTAATCTTAAGTAAAAACAGTTGTTTAGTTGATAAACTAGATACCTATCACTTTTACATCTGTTTGATCAGCATAAAAGTGAATCTATTAATTTCAATATGAATTCAAATGAAATACATAAAAAAACATTATTTTCAGTTTTATACATTTTTCAAATCCTTATACATATTGTTACGTTTTAACCTTTTTAAAACGTTTGAGTTCGTTTAAATTGCGTTGAAATAAAATAAACGCCACTTTGATGCTGTCACAGTTTTTTTTATATTTACTACACTACAACTTTGTACAACTTAATATTCGCTTGTACAACACTTTTATTTTCGCTTAAACACGTCTTTTTTTTGCATGAGACCAGCACTCAGTGGATAACCCCTACACATGCAGTGCATTGTGCTAGTACTAGGAAAATAGGTAGTGGGAAGGAGGATAGAGGGAGTAATGTTTATGAACGTTCGACTTAAAGTTTGCTCACGAACAGTGCGACCAAAGAACAGATTCTCTCTATAATGCGTTGTGCGATTCACTGGACAATCAACTACAAAGGGATACGTTCTACGAAAAATACGAGTACAACGTAAGTATACATATGAGATCACCAGGAATTAGTGCCTTAATTTCGCCAGAACACATTCCGTCACAGTACCAATAGAACAATGAAACACATGCCACATTGCGACGATGCTCTAATGAATCAATAGAGTTGGCTACCGTACCGTCATTAATAAGAACCTTCGTCCTCTCCTATAAGCGGTCAAGAAACTTCAAAATAGACTTTGAAACACTGGCCCATACATGAGAGTTGTATTCCATTTTGGGTCGGATGTAGGTCTTGTAAATATTAAGGAGATCAGACGGAGTGAAGTTATTCTTGCATCGTCTTAAAAATCCAAGGCAGTTGAATGCGTTTTTGTACACTCGAAATATGCGCTCATTCCAACGAACATTACAGATAACTCTCTCACACCCAGAACATCAAGAGCATTTGATTCCTCAATATCTACATTACCCATAGATACAGATGACAACACACCACGTCTGTGTGTCAGAAAACAACATTGAGCCTTGTGCGCATTAAAGTCGACCGTGTTCGCAAGACCCCACTCAGAGATTTTTGCAAGTAGCTTGTAAGAGTGTCGTTCATATTACGCCTTTTCGCCACAATCTCCAAAAGCCGCGGCCTACGATCAAAAGAATATGAACGACAGATGTTGCTGCCATCTGCAAAAGAGTAGATAGGATTGGAAGTGAGAAAAAGAAAACCGTTAAGATATATTAGAAATAAAGTCTGAGAAAGAACAAAGCCTAACGGTACGGAACTTAACGGAATTTATCCTGAACTCGTTGGATGAGATCCCATCAACATTATCATCATTCTCCTTATCATCACTTTCATGATTATGAAAAAAGAAAATTTTAACATGAGGCTTATGGACAATAAAAGTCAACAACATGTACATCCATGTATACTCAAAATTTATAACAATGCTTCTTTATATGAAGACTATAAGGCTATTTACTTGATGATGGCGTCCTATGTGTATATCACTTTTAATTAAATGACAAAAAAATAGTTCATTCAATTACTTCCATCCACAACCACTTTTATAGTGCGATTTCTGAGAAAGCTCGATGTGAATCGAGAGAAGAGTTTACTGACATCAAAAGCAATAAGTTAGGAGAGCCTCATGCCAGACTCTGTCAAACGCCTTGAAAATATCCAGGGCCACAACCTTACTCTCACCAAATCCATGCATGGACCCATCCCACTTTTCAGAGAGTAATGGCTGCAGATCACCAGTTGATCGATCCTTACGGAAACCATATTGGCGATCGCTTAGCAAATCGTTGGACTCTACATACTTTACAAGGTGGTGATTAATCATACTTTCTATAACTTTGGAAAGCGCCGAACAAACTGCAATTGGGCAGTAGTTTTCAGGCTTATTTGCCTCACCCTTTTTAGAGATTGGCGTTATATTGGCAACCTTCCAGCAAGTTGGAAAATAACCCGCAGGTAAAGACGCACTGAAAAGATTAGCCAATGGACCAGCGCTGGAATGCCATCCGGCCCAGAAGACTTATTAACGTTGATATTTTCAAGAACCCTCTTAACTGCACGAGCTGGAAGGAACATACTAGGCATAGCTACTGATACTCTTTCTAGTTCGGGCAGTGGTTGAATGCTCTCCGGCAAGTTCGTATTTCTTGCGAACATTTCAGCCAGGAGGTTTGTCTTTTAACCGGATTAGTGAATGTTGGGTCATTCTTTATAACGACTGGAACCGAACTAGCGCTGTTCCTAAGCCTTTTAATGAACGATCAAAACTTTTACTTCTCCGCGGAAAAGTAAGAACTTTAGCACGTAAGCGCCGTTCGTATAGAGTTTTTTCGTGCCTAGTACTTCGGTACAAGAAGATCTGGCCTGCTTGCGTAGCGAATTAGAATGATCGCATTTGTTATTATGCCAATTTCTGAATGCTTCCTCACTAGATCTGACTGCAAGCTTCCACATCTGATCAAACCAAGATTTATTTCTCGATTTAATCGGAAGCTTTTTGGATGGGATGAAATTATCCATCCCTAGTTTTATTATATTGACAACCATTTCGGCCATGGCATTCACGTTAGAATCAAGGTAACAAAGTTTCCAATTGAAATGCCTATAGAAATCGTTAAGCTCAGCCTAACGAGCTTTCCCGTAATTGAAAACCAAGCTCTTCGTAGCTGTATGTGAAGCGTTGTGAAGAGTGGCAAACGGGAAAGAGGCAGAAATGGTACAGTGGTCCGAATTTTCGAGAGGTGCGAGGACCTCAACTACATACTTTTCAGGGTGTGTAGTGAGGAAAAGGTCGAGTGTGTTATTCTGGTGGCTACCTACACACGATATGTGAGTAGGTTCATACGCTAGTTGCGCAAGGTGGTTGTGCGCGGCAAATAACTCTAAGTATTAGCATTCTGGAGTTGTCTTTATCTTATGGCAGCAAAACGTTGACTAACTAAGATGTAGGCAAAGCAGCCTCTTTATATACCTAATTGCCTACAGTTTGGAAAGTTTCGGAAATGTCTCATATCATCTACTTTATATCCGTTAATTTAAATGTAACGTAAAGATGGTCGACTTGATAGTGCTGCTAGATAACGCAAAAAAGTACGGGATTGACAGGGTGACACATAATTACCAAATATACCAAAATTCCACAATTCAATTTTAAAGGCACTGATGTGTTTTTGTACGCATTTTTATTGTCGTAGGAATGCACCCCACTTAGGTTTGTTCGTCCCGAACAGGCATATTGTCTTTCTTCCCATAACTCGCAAGACGCTCTAGATGTACCACTTTAATTTTTGATCGCGGGCTATTGTTCTTCTGTATTCTGCATATAACATCGTTTAACCTTTTGACTACGTTACCTACAAGTCAGTTAGTTATTGTTTTGCTGTCAGACGTGTTTAAGCGGAAATAAAAGTGTTGTATAAGCGAATATTAAGTTTTTGTATTAAGATAAACTGTTATATATTATATAAAAGTTATAGTGTAGTAAATAAAAAAACTGTCACAACAACAAAGTGGAGTTTATTTTATTTTAACGCAATTTAGTCGAACTCAAACGGTTTAAAAAGGTTAAAACGTAACAATATATTATAATATCTTTTCGTTTAGCAATCATTCGTAAATAACTGAACCCATTTTGCTAAAATTTTTAAGACAGAAGAAGATCCAGCTTATTAAATAGGCTATGCTGTTTTTTAAAATTGAACATGGGCGAAAACGGGCCAAATACGTCACATGAGTTGCCACTTATTATTAAAAGCTTATTAAATTGACAAACATAAGAGTATGCGAATACAATTAAGAAGTAGTTTTGTTCTTAGTTCGTTTATGAGCCAATCACGGGTAAATGACTGAACCAATTTAGTTGACATTAATGCACAGCTACATAGGTCCAATTTACAAAAATTCAGTAGGGGGTGTTTTTAGAATTTTTTGTTAGACGTCGGGCACGTCTAAGCTAGTGGCTTTTCGTCTGAAATGACACGTATTTTTTTACATAAGTAGTAGCCAATAGTCATCATATACTTCAAGCGTCTTTGCATTTTAGGTGGCTCACAAACTGATAGGATCGAGATAAAAGGGAATGTTAACCTCGTTTATTATATATGTACATATAGACTCTCGGGCAACACAGGACGAGTAAAGGTAGTTGCAAATAAGTTTGTCGAAAATTTTTTTGGTAAATTTCGATTTTATTTAGTCAATTCTGTTATTACCCATTGGCTAATATTTTATCTTATACTTATGAGAGTTGTGTAGAACCTGAAATAGATAGAATCCGGACTTAAGGGTGCATCGATTAAAAGTTCCCAGCCAATTTTCGGCGAATCAAAAATGTCAATTGGCATTGTAATAATCTAACCCTAACTAAGAGTTCTTTCGTTTAATATCCTCATTATTTTTCCCTTTTTTCATCCCCCGTACTGATTCACGTAAAAAGATATAGATATTTTCACTAGCGACGATTTGAAAAACTCCATTGATCAGGAATGTAAATTGAAATATCGTCTTTGAAACAAGTGCTACATTTGCACAATCGTATTATTTTTGTCCGATTTATGAGAAAAATTGTATATGAATAATTAAAAAAAACGCAGGCTATTAAGTTCACAAAAGCAAAGAAACAAAACCAGAAAAAAAGTACATTTCATAACTAAGGGAGACATTAAAAGAATCAAATCTATTATCAAATTAATTTCTTGTTTATTTACTTATGTCATTTTCTTTTCTGACCATATTCCTGGCCACTAAATGCCGTTTAAAATTAAGAAATATTAAAAATTTTCAAAAGGCGAAATTTTCTTTGTATTAATTTTTTTTTGAATGTACACAAAAAAGAATAGGCAACAAAAATCAATACTTTCAATTTTTCTGTCAAACTCATATGAAAAAGAATATGAATTTACTAATTAATATAAACATGTAATCAATGCAGAAACTATTATTTCTGTAATGCTACAGTTTTACTGTTTTTCGATGTCAAACTTTACAATGTTTGTATTAATTTTGCTTCATTGTCCTTTTTTGTTGAAATGTCAGAAAAGGCTAAAAAAAAGCTAAATGAATTTTTGAAATATGCTAAGAAAAAAGCTAAATGAAATATTTCGAAGCTAAATCGAACATAAAAAAGCTAAATTTAGCTTAAAAAAGCTAATATGGTCACACTGGCGGTGGCACATCTTTACAACAAAAATTTTATACCCAGTGCGTCATCAATATATCTAATAGGAATGAGCTTGCGATGCGTAGCGTTCAACAACAGCTTCAAATGAGCAAGTATAAGATGTATTTTTAACAGCTTGAGAACTTCAAATGATAATACAAGACATAAATATTGTTGGAATGAAATTCTTTTTATTATAATCTGGTAGATAATTTCATGGCATTTACTTTTTGAATACGATTTCCAGCATATGTCCGTAGCGGTTACGATTCGTCCATTTTTTGAATACATTTTCCATTAAATCAGGCCGTATGGCATCAATGGTGGCTTAAATATTGGCTTCCAATGCTTAAAAAGTTTATGGGCATACAAAAATGACCTAACATAGCCACATAAAAGTTAGTCCACAGTCGTTAAATCGCACTAGGAGGCCAGTTAAAAGGGCACATTTTGAAAGGAAAGTTGTTACCAAATTGATTTTGCAATAAATCGATTGTTAATCGCGCTGAAGGGCAAGTCGCGTCGTGTTGTTAGTACCAAATCTCGTTGATGTTTAGCTAATTAATTTTAAAGAACAAAAATTCAGTCAGCATGGTTCGATATCGCTCGCCATTCACCACAATGGCAGCTCCTTAATCATTTCGAAAGAAATAAAGACTGTTGATGCTGCCAGCGCGTAAGCCGCACTAAACAGTCAATTTTAATGGATGTAGTGGTGATTCGTCAACGGCTTAAGAATAGTTTTGGTTACATTCAAAGTTTTGTTTTTTATTTACATTATATTTTTGAGTTAAAAATTAGCTACAGAAATGTACGAATACCAATTCGGGTAATTACCTCAAAAAAATTTTCCCAACACTGGCAAATTCATTGATTTAAATTTGTATTGATTTAACTTTTTATTTACCAAAAGTACCTTTTTTACAACTTTGGAAGAACTTCATTAAAACACTTATGAAATTCAAGCTTGTTTGTTGTTGTCATTCATTGTTGGTGGTAAAATTAAAAAATCTATTAGTTTTCGAAAATATATGTATAAGAGAAAATATAAACTTTGTGGTGAAATTAATCAAATTTAAATTAGTGTTTAGTGAAATGCCTCCCAAGAAAACATCTTTATCTATGAGGCAATAACTTTTATTTATCGCTATGACAAAAAAGAAAAAAAAACCCAACTGGCTACGCAATTTAATTGCGATATTTCAACAGTCAATAGAATAATAAGAAATGAATCAAAAATTCGTGCTCTTGCAGATTCTAATAAGAATGTGGATTTAAAACGTTGCCGAAAGTCCAACCGTGAATATGTTAAAAATGCTCTCATAATATGATTTAACCAAATGCGTCAAGAAAATGCCATTATGTCCAGCCAAATGGTAACAAATAAAGCAAAGGAGTTTGCTGTAAAAATGAATTCCGATTTTGAGCCAAACAGCGATTGGTTGTGGAGATGGCAGACTGAAAACTTAAAGTTTACTAAGATACATAGAGAAAGTAATGAGAATGACGGGGTAAGCGCTCGAAATTATATAGGAGACACTAATTTTTTTATCAGTTCTTCAAAACTACACTCTTTAAAATATATTTAATGCTGATGAAAGTAGTTTTCTTTTAAAGGTGGCCTTCTCGTAAAGATGAAAGAGTTAAAGGTTATAGATCTCAAAAATAGCAAGTTACTTTGCTATTTATATGCAATTCTGTAGGAACATACAAAAAGGTTTTTGCAGTTGGTAAGTATCGCAATCTCCGCTGTTTTAAATTTAGTGAAACTATTCCTATTCTTTACTACTCAAACCAAAATGCATGGATGACTAATAATTTGTAGAATTCCATCCTGCAGCAAATAGACAATGAAATCTCGAAACCAAATAGAAAAATTGTGTTGTTCATAGACAATGTATCGTGTCATAAGGCTTTAGTGGATTTGCCAAACATAAACGTACAATTTCTCCTACTGAATACAATCGGATTAATACAGCCTCTGGACCAAAGCGCTATTCATTCCATCAAATCAAATTATCAAATTGTTATAAGAAAGCAAATAATATCATTGGAAAATGGTTAAAATTGCAAGAATTTTTTAAATCGATAATAATTTTAGATGCATTGTACGTTATTAAAAGAGCTTGGTGGCTTGTGAAAGAAATATTTTTGTAAGACCAAAATCCAATGAAAATCTTAAGACTTATAGAGTAGTGTGAAAGCACCTTTATTTTGTGTCATAATATTTTTTATGTTAATCAATCACTGCTTTTGCAACTTAGAATCGTTTGAAAATCATTTGAAAAATATCAGAAGTATTTCTTCAATTAATAAATTTAATAAATTCAAAGCTTTATTTTTAATATTCTCTCAAAAGTGTAGTACAAACAATTTTCTATCGTTTATAGACAATTTACTTTCTTGCTATGGTCGGGCCCCGTTCATTCTTGTAGGTGACCAGTGCTGCCAGATCCATTGGGCATAAAATCGTCATCATGCTTTGGAAAGTCGTCAAAATATTTAACAAAACCGCCAAAACACAAAATGTTTATTTATATATGTTTTTTTTAACAAAAAACAACCAAAGATTAAAAAAGTCGTTTTTCTATAAGATAGTGATCTAAGACATACCACTAATTTTGTCCAAGAATGGCTTTCGCAACAGATAAGTTATTGACCACTATAAAGCTCCTCTAATTCAAATTCAATGTAGAATTTTTAGACAATAGTAAAAAAACGCCTAGAAAAATTTCATTGGGCTTCGAGGAACACGTTGGAGCTATGGTAACGAGTATAATACGAATAGGATCAGATTTCTCTTACGCTTTCGGGTAATATTGTAGAGAGTACGTCTAAAAGCTTTAAAAACGCCACAATAAATAAAGAACTCTAAACAGTGTCATAAAAAAATTTAATAATTTTTAACGTTTTTTCTATATCACGTCATCTTATTAAAACACATAAGCGGTCTAGTTTACCTTTACGTACATTTTACAGAAATAAAAAACAAATTTCTCGTAGAATTCTTATTTCTACAATAATATCAAACCAAAAGGTCTTACGTTATTATGCTAAAGTTAAAT
The DNA here is from genome assembly GCA_023159175.1 of Wohlfahrtia magnifica. NCBI lineage: Eukaryota > Metazoa > Arthropoda > Insecta > Diptera > Sarcophagidae > Wohlfahrtia > Wohlfahrtia magnifica. The sequence continues at coordinate 160,007 of JAKWBJ010000090.1, read as the reverse complement.
TACTATATTTTGATGACACTGGAGCTAATTTTAGTTGCATTGGTTCTGACGGCACTTTCAGATTTTTCTAAATTTTCTAATTACACTAAATGTAAGCAGGGTTGTCAGATCTGGCGTTTTCTCACCAAACGTGGAGATTTTAAAAGTTGTTTGGCGACCTAATTTTCGGTTTGACGACTTGGCGATTTTTAAATTAGTTGTCGATTTACTTGGCTATTTTTAATAAAAAAATATACTCGTATATGAAGGTACAGAAAACTGGTAATTGGTAACTTGGTAATTTTCTAGATTGAATTTGGCGAAAAAACTTAAAAAAGATCTGACAACCCTGAATGTAAGCATTATGTCAAGATTGCTGATAGTCAACCTCAGGCTGTTTGTGGTTGACTTGACATAAAAATAAAATTCAAGGATCAAAGTAAATTTTAAAGATTATTTATAATTCCTTCCATTTATCAAAGGTTAACCTTGGGTATTGATTTTATAAAAAGTTGTGAACTATTTCCAGATATAATTGGTTCTGTAGATATCGACTTTATCTGTTGAATCTGAAAACAAATCTAATTTATTGAATTCGTGTAAAGCATTATTGGATGAAAAGTACTTTCCTCTGTCCAGTAGTCAGCGCTCATAGTCTTGGGAGAACGAGTCTTATTAAGCAAAATGAAATGCAACACCAGTTAAGTCATGATTTTATCCAGTTTCTCCAGCTTTCGAAAAATTAATATTCGGGAAAGTTGATCGCATGTTGTCATTAGGGGTGATTGAGCCTTCTAACTCACCTAGGAGTTCACCTATGAGGTTTGTGATGAAACTAAATAAGGTTCGTCTATGTTTAGATGCGAAAAAATTAAGTGCTGTTACAAAGAAGGATGCTTATCCGCTTCTGAATATTAAAGGATTATTTGCGGATTATCTAAGGCAAACATAATAACGAAACTTGATCTAAAGGATGCATACTGCCAGCTGCCAGTACATGATGAGTCTAGAAGTACAAATGCCTTTACAGTACCGGGTAGACCACTATACCAGTTTGTAGTTATGCCTTTTGGATTGTGTAATGCTGCACAGACGATGTGTCGATTAATGGACGATATTATACCACACGATCTCAGTTTTCGTATATTTGGATGATTTGATTATCATATCAGAAGATTCTACTACTCACCTAGAGACATTGGCTGGTATAGTTTTCCGTTACTTGAGTAATGACTGTAGGACTGCGCCTATTTACTTTACTTGAGTAAAGTACTTAGAGTATGTTATAGGCAACGGAGGAATTACAACTGATCCTGAGAAAGTGAAAGGATATCATAATGGCCTGATTCAAAAACTTCAAAACAAGTTAGAGGATTCCTTGGTTTAGCGGATTGGTATAGACAATTTATTAAAAATTTTCATCAGTTGTCTATCCCAATACTGAAGTCTTATCCACTAAGAAAATGTTTAAATGGACAAAAAGAAGCTCGGAGAGCATTTGATAAAGTAGTACAATTATGAACAACAGCACCTTTACTTTCTAATCCAGACTTTAATAAGAAATTTTACCTTCATTGGGATGCTAGTACCTTCGGAATAGGCGCAGTCCTGGTGCAATTAGACGCAAAGAGAGAAGAAATTCCAGTCGTATACATGAGTAAAAAATTTAATTCTGCACAACGAAATTACAGTGTAACAGAAAGGGAATGTTTAACCGCCATGGAGGAATTTAACGTTTTAGGTGTTACTTGGAATTACAGGAGTTTGAGGTTATAACAGACCACTCTAGTCTAACATGGTTGCTGCGACAAACGGATTTATCCGGGTTTGGGTTTTAAAGTTATAAGCACATATGTATATAAATTTACCATAAGACACCGTAAAGGTAAAGAGCATAAAGTTTCGAATGCTCTGTCACGTATTCCATCTGTAGATATATCTGCATTAGTTTCAAATTGATCTTGAATTATCTCACTTTCATGATCCAAATTATCAAGCACTCAAATGAAAATTTATTGAATTTTCTGCAAAGTATCCAGATATTAAGGTAATAGATAAATGTATTTATTATGGAAAAGATCATTATAAGGGAAACGATGGAGATGAACAATTACTTCGGATACCATTAAAACTACGTAATGATACTATAACTAGAGCTCATGATACTCCTACAAACGCTCATGGCGGATTGGTGTAGACGCAGGTGTTATTAAACAGATATTTCTTTTGGCCAGGTATGGTAAAAGATATAAGGGATTATATACGAGAATGTGTAAAGTAAAACAACGGAGGCACCAAATTTCATGACTAAACCACCTTTGGGTAATTAGGTTATATCTTTACGGCCATTTCATCTATTTACTACCTTGATAAAAAAGTTTTCGGAATAGCCCTCGTGCGGCGGTCTCATCGTTCCGATTTTAGTTCTTTTTCTTTTTTGTTAAATTGGTACATCTGTTGTTGATATTTCCGCTAAATCTTAGCGTCATAGCTTGACAATTTTTGAATTTTAGAAATCCAAATATTTCGATTTGAAAAAAAATTTTTGTTCATTCTATCGGTAGGAAGCATACAGATATACTGTAAAAAAAAGATTTGTACGGTGAAAAAATTCGGTGAAGTTAACAAGAATTTCAATAAAAAAAATATGAAAAAAGGGACATAAGAATCAAAAGTGCAACAACTAAACAAAAATTAAAAAAGGTATGACAAAGGTGTCTGATTTAAAAAGAAAATAAATCAAAATAAAAAAGAACACATGAAAATAAAAGTTTAAAATTATATAAGAAACATAAATTATATAAGAAACATAAATTAAAATAATTTTAAAAGATTAATAAATTTAAAATAAAAAACCTTTGAAATAAATAAACGATATTTAAAAAAAATCCTTGAAGTTAAATAGACATTAAAAACATTAAGCAAATAGTTAAAAAATTTTTTTGAGAAAAAAAAAAATATCTAAAAAAATGAAAGACATTTTGTTTAATTTTCCTAAAAATTTATTATTAAAAAATTTTGAGTTAAAAAATTATATATGTATGTACATATATGAATATATTTTTTTTTAATAAAGAAACAAGTTTTAAAAAAATAACAAAAATAAATAAAATAAAAGAAGAAAACTCAGTATAATATAATGTGTTGCATCTAAAAAAATAATAAAAAAGAGATGACCATACTCCAGTGCATGATGAAGTACACAAGAGACAAGAAGAAAAAAAAAACCGTCATGACGAATTTTAATTATTTAAGACACGTTTAAATATTTTATTAAAATACGATAAATGATTTTTTTCTAAAAAAAAAAATATGATTAAAGTAAAAAAAATTTAAATTAAATATTTGAATTCCTAAGAAAAATAAATAGTGTTACGTTTTAACCTTTTTAAAACATTTGAGTTCGTTTAAATTGCGTTAAAAATAATATTAAACTACTTTGTTGTTGTTACAGTTTCTTTATTTACTTCACTATAACTTTTATACTGTTTGTCTTCGTCGTCTTCGTTTATACAACACTTTTATTTCCGCTTAAACACAACTTTGTTTATTGACAGCCGAACGATAACTAACTGACGTGTAGGTAAAGCAGCCCTTTATATACCTAATTGCCCACAATTTGGAAGGTTTAGGAAATATCGACCATCTTCTGTTTCAATATCCGTTAATTCAAATGTAACGTAAAGATGTTCGATGTGGCAGTGCTGCCAAATTGACAGAGTGACACGAAAATATACCAAAATCCCACAATGAAGTATTTTTATTTTCGTAAGCTACATAAATATTTTTTGTTTCAATAACACAAGGAATGTGGAACTTTAAATTCGTATATTTAATTCAAGATAATATATAATCAAATATACCCATATAATACTTAGTTTTTTTCTTTTATTTAACGTAAATTTTTTTATTTAAATTATTTAAAAAAATTTTATTATTTTGAAATAATTAGTTAATGTTTTTAATCAAATAAAAAAAATAATCATAATAAAAATTATTATATTATATATATAATTTTTGGGACCTAAATATAAACAATAAGCAGGACAACAACAAACAGAACAATAACGCCAGACTCCAAAAATAGGTGACAACTTCGGTTGATCCTAAGATCGTATACCAATCTGCCATTTCGCATAATGTTTCACATTCATCAGCCAAAAGTGCTGGCCAGACCAGACTAAAGCGGGACCTTCATCCAGCAAAAGTGGCCAAGGTAGTGAGAAGGCCGGCACGGCATCCAAATTCATAAAGAAATCAAGGTTGCGTTACAGGCAAGGACAGAGCAAGAACCGGGTTCTCGAAAGGGTAGCAAAAATCCCGGAGGACCATAGAACGTCGCCAGAAAAATAATCGTTCACCTGGGATACCGAAAAATTGGTTGAGCTATACAAGAAATCTAAGTTAAAAGAACCGGTCAAAAGACAGAGATCCACTGAAAGGCAGAACCTGAGTCGAAGAGATACTAGAAACACTATGCACCGCACATACGACATGTACAGTAAGGTACTTATGGATAGTTTAGAGATGGCAGAAGTTGATCGCTCAGATCCAGATGGCAGTATCACGCCAACAAACTGGAGAGTAGTGGAGAACGCCCTAGAATAAATCTCCTAGATGTAATGAGTAAGTAATCAAGCCCAGTAATAATTTACCAAATGTGGGCTGGTATCAAGGGCACGTCGAGTTGATGATGTGTGAGGATAAGAGGCTTCTGGATCTCCTTTTCATTCCAACTTCGGAGCTGGGAGAAGTTTGACCAGGTTTCAGGTCGTCCACGCACCCTTGCCTGGATTTCTATGAGTCCTAAAGAACCAGAAAATGTGGTGAAGATGCTGAGAATGTGCAACCAAACTTTGCCAACACACAATTGGAAGATATCCAAACTAGAGGAGCAATACGGATCTCGTTGTAAGACTATAATAGTCAACATAGAATCCTCCTGGCAAACTGTAATGTGTGGTGGCGTCTGAATTTGAACACATCACTCTTAAGGTGTACAAGAAGAATGACAAATGCTCCACAGTGTCAGGCGACGGTGCAACGCAGGAAAAACCATAGTTAGACGAACTAATGGACATGGCTGAAGACGAAAGAGATGACCAACCATCCTCCTCAAAGCTGATTTGTTCCCGATCCATAGCTGACTCCCGGTCTTCCACTGGATCGGAATTGGCATCGGCCTTTAGAATGAGTCCGTGTTATTGAAAGTGCTTATGCACGGAGATAGACGATTAGTAAGGCCTCGACATAACGATGGTGGAGAGGAAGGAGGATGAAAGTGATCATGATCCGAGTATTCCAAATAAATCTCCACAACTTTAAAGCAGCCTCGACTGCCCTTATTCTCCGTCTCGCGAAGAGAGGTCCCTTATGCAGAAACAATGGTTAGTGGCCAATAAGGTTTGTGGTCTAGGGGATAAAAACTACAGGTTGTTGATCCACGCCAATGATGAAGGTAGGTTCAGATCTTGTATACTAATTAAGAAAGACTTAACGACATTTTTGCTTCCTTTTTTCTTTTGGGCTCTCCTCCAGCTACATGACGCATGATTAGGATGATGCACCGCAAAATATTGGGCAGCACCGATATCAACGATCGAGGTGAGTCGCTTTTTAATTTTATTTTGGAAAATTACCTTATGGTGTGTAACATAGGTAACACGCCAACTTTTATAACAAGTAATAGGAGAGAGGTATTGGATATAACACTTGCCTTGAGGAATATATACATATGATAACATCAGTGATTGGAGAGTCTTCGACGACCATTCTTTTTTTGATCATAGATACGTAGAATTCTCTCTTGGTAAAGAGATCCGGAAGGTTTGGGCTCTTAGAAACGCTAGGGACACAAATTGGGATATGTTTGAAAATCCCGCTAACAGGGATGCAGCTACGCTTATCGCCAACGTTTCTGAGCTTAAGATTGTGGTGGAGCGTAAAACTCGAATTATTCGTGGATACGCATTTTCCGCCCAGCTCCAACTCGGATACGCTGGTCCTTAATCTGATGGATGAATCATCTCTGAATTACATAGAAGGAGCCTTCAATGATGTAGAACTAGGAGACATAACGGGCGCACTAACCAGGCTGGTGGTACACAATAATCTGGTGAACTGGATAGCAAAATTGCTTCAGGAAAGGATAATCTACCCAACACTAGAAGCTCACTCATCATTAGGAGGATAGGAAGGGAACTCCGCGAGGGGTGTGCTTCTCTTCACCCGGAGGTATAAACCTTCACCTTTTCGCCCTTTAAGGTTGCACAACGTGCGCCTCGAACTTAGCTAGGAGGCTCGTTTTATGGGGCTTATATTGGATAAGAAGCTGTCCTGGAATCCTAATATATACAACAAGTTAAAGAAGGCCTTCATTGGTTTCTACATTTGTAAGAAAATGCTGGGGAGAAAATGGGGCCTCGGACCGAGGATGTATCACTGAATATACAGGACTGTGATCAGACCGATTTTGACCTATTAATACCTTGTATGTTGGGAATCCCTTTGCAAGATGTCTAATCTCGGCCTACTAAGGCGGGTACGAAGATCCGCTTGCATTATTATCACGAGAGCGTTACGCACTCCACCCACATCGGCCATGGAAATAATCCTACATTTTCGTTCGCTGGACCTTTATTGTAACGGATCAGCGGCGTGTACAAATCAGCGTCTACGACCGACTGGGCAGTGGCGCGATTCAAATGTGGATCACTCAAAATTCACAACAAGTTTGGGAGTTTTTGACTACACAATGACTACACAACACCACAATATGACTTCTTAATGAAGTTCCGGTCTACGATTCCGGACAAAAAGGAATGGGCAAATGGTGTGATACACCTCAGTAAAAGTTCTGAGCAGATCTTCACGGAGTCGGCGAAAATAACTCACTCTATAAGGTTACCAGACTACTGCAATGTTTTTCAAGTGGAGGTGTCGGCCATACGGGCTGCTTTAATGTTCATAGGAAAGGGCAGCGGCTCCAGAAGAGACATTAGCATACTTTCGGATAGCCAAGCGGCTGTAAAAGCTCTGGGATCTCACGTGTTGACATCAAGAACGGTTAGAGACTGCCGCAGATCTCTCAGTGAGATGGCTGAGCGGTATAATATTCATATTATATGGGTACTGAGTCACAGTGATATTTCGCGAAACTGTATGGTGATGAACTAGCCAGGTGATGACCAACATACGAATTTTCTACTTTGGGCATCCCATTGGGAACCCGCAAACTTATGATTCACAATGCCATAGACTCTGTCAGCGCCGCATGGGCGGCTCCGGAGACGGGCAAGATAATACAGCAAATCTGACCAGAGCAGGATCTCAGACGCACGAAAGATGGTGTCACTACTGGACATTGTCAATGATTTCTGCAGAAGCTGCAGGGATGAGAAGGAGGAAAAAACAATTTTTCACCAATTATGCATACGCCCAGCGCTATGTGGCAGGAGAAAAAGGCGTCTTGGCTTCTATCATGTCATTCTGGATGGTATCACATCGGGCTATTTCTTGGCCTAAGTGTGTCTTTTATTGGGACAGTCACTTCTACCTACCTACCTACACACAAAAGTACATACATACGTATTAAAATTTTATGTAAGCTGGTAAAGACTAAATAAATTTTTTTAGTTTAATATACCATAAGATCATATTGTATGTTATGTTTTGTTATTTTTTTAATACTCTTTGTTTTGATTGTTAAATAAACTCAAAATTTTGACAAACACAAAAATTTCTTTCTTGAAAATGAAGTTGATTTTAACCGAATGTCAAGCTCGTGTACGTTTTAAATCTGGCAACGCTAATATATATATATATATATATATATATATATATATATATATATATATATATATATATATATACAAAATACACATATACATATTTAAATATTTGTAAATATTTTTGAATATTTGCGAACAAATCTATGTATGTTTATAAATGTTCGTTTTTATTTACGTACATACTTAATAATACTCATGTTTAATGCCAATGAGATGCATTATTATCCCATTGAGACTCAAGTTAAACGAGTAACAAATTGTAATTTTCATTTTTTTTCTTGGTGAATTTTTGTTGTAACATTGGCATTAAATTTTCAACAAATAGCAAAAGTCCCAACAATAGCAACCAATATACAATCCAACTTGAAAATAAGCTTACAAAAATAGTAAAATACAAGCATTTCTTAACTATTTATAATTATAAATATATTATAATTTATTATATATATATATATATATATATATATATATATATATATATATATATATATGTATTTATGATATATTTATAATATATTTATAATATATACATATATATTCTTTTTAAATTTAGGGAATTTCCCGAATGAGCCGAATGTGCTATGCGTAAAATATTAAAACATATTGCATATTCATTTAGTTTGTAATTCTTGTGTGTATTGTTACGAAAATAGAAATGCCTAAAAAGAAAATACACCACATCAGGGACTGTTATGTGAAATTTTTGTGTATTGGTCTGTGTCAAGGTAGATAATGTGTTACCTTGGTAATGCCGTACTGATTTGTGTTTTTGAGGGCATTACCAATTCGACCATGTTATCTCAAACATAATCTTACATGTTTAAAATTAACGGAAATAAAATAGAGAATGTGAGAGAGTTTGAGACATTTCCTGGACTGTCCCAACTGTAGGCAGTGAGGTATATAAGGCGACTGCTTTGCCTACGTCGATAGTTATCGTTTTGCAGTCATAAAGTAAAGTCGTGTTTAGGCGTATATACAAGTGTTGTATAAGCAAATATTAAGTACAAGATAAATAAGTTGCTGTATAAAGATAAACTGTATAAAGATAAATTAAGAAAATAAAACCTGTAAAACAACAACAACGTGGTGTTTGTTTTACTTTGACGCAATTAAAAGAGCTTAAACGTTTTAAAAAGGTTAAAACGTAACAGTATTAAAAGTTAATAAATATTTAAATAAAAAACTCAATATGCCTAATAAATATAAAAATGTGTAAGAAAAGAAACAAAAGAATTAATTAATCTTCTTTTAAATAAAATATAAATGAAAACAAATAAAATAGAAGAATGAAATGAATGGTTACAGAAATTCAGCCGATGTTGATTAGAGTAACAAATGAATTGTAGACTTTGTGCAAGGAGATACAGGAGCTAAAAAAGGAAAATACTAAAATAAAACGAGTCGTAACGAGTCCATTTCATGAAATAAAGATGTTCTTGGTTTTTGAAAAACAGCTGCAAGAAAACAACAAAAATAAAAAATTTCTGGAGAGAGATACTAACCTATGAATTAGGATAAAAGCTATCCTGGAATGGTACTGATCATTAATCATTAAATTGCTATAATTCGTAGACGCAGCATTATAAATAGGTATTACAGAAGACCCATTTATTAAAGAGAGGAAAACCTGCATTCTATTGTATTATTTGTATAATAATATTAAAGAATTTTTTTTCAACAAAATATTACATATATTGTTCTTTTAATGCTTATTATACTATTATGTTAAAAATATTATGAAAACATTGAGACGAATAAAATTTTTTATACATTTATTAATACAATATTATTTTTCTAAGCTTATTCTACAATTGCAATTGCAGCTTAAAGTAAGCTTGCACATAAAGTCAGTGAAAAAGTCTACATACACAGTACGATTTTGAAGTTGTAGAAAACCATTGGCGAAATTTAATTTAATTTAAATTTAGGGTGTTTTATCAATGTTTAAGGTATTTATGCTTCAGATCATCTGAAGAAAAAATAATATAAAAAATATAACTTAGAAATTATTGGGGGGAAACATAATAATTAGCAGGAAAAAAGTCTACATACAACGTGCAACTACTAACATCAAATGGAAATTTAAAAACAAAGAAACGAAATAATAGTTAACTTTGTTGATTTATTCAAATTTGCAAGAATGTTGAGGTGGACAAAGTGATAATGAAAAAAGATATTATTTGAATTCTTATCCTCGAAAATGGTAAATCGAAAAGAGATACATATATAAGTTTGAAGTATGGTAGTAAATCTCCAAAAGGAAAATAAATCATATGAAGAAATTGCTAAAACATCAAAATTCAGTCGTGCTACAGTATAGACGATCATTCGAAACTATAACAACAACAATAGTACCTGAAAATAAACCATGATCTGGCAGACCTAAAAAGCTTTCGAGACGTGATGTTACCAGACAATCCGAACACATCGGAAAATGTTCCAATTCAATTGTTGCTCCACGAACAATAAGAAATGTTTCACATGACAATGGATTTAAGAGCAGAACAGCACGCAAAAGCCATTGACTTCAGGGAAGAATAGTAATCTTCGCCTTGAGTTTGCTAAAGCACATATAGACAAGGGTATGGATTTTTGGAATCGTATTATATTTACCTACGAAAGGAAGTCGGGTGGGCCATCTATCGATTTAAATTTGAACCAGTGGTTATATCGAGTCTGGCAATACTTATGTCATTCTATTCTGTCACAAAATGCAGTATATTATTTCCACTGAACGAAATTAATCGATTTAATATGATGTCAGTTGGCCACCAAGAAGCTGCGATTTGACACCGTTGAATTATTTTCAGTGGGGCGCGTTAAAGAAGAGTGGTTATGCCGACAAACCAAAGACAATTGCGCATTTGGAGGCCAACCTTTGTGATGCCATTGACGAGATACGACACCAATTTTTACAATTTTAACTGTATTGAGGTCGCAAAAGACATGATTTGCGAGGCTTAATCCGATCTCACATTCATCAAAAGGATCATTACTAAGGACGACACGCAATCCAAACATTAGGCAAGTGAATGGCGTTCGCCAAATAAGCCGAGACAAAAAACGTCGTTTTCAGTCAAAAAAGAAAGCAATGCTCTCGGTTTTCATGGATTACAACGGTTTAGTGCATTATGAATTTTTGACGGAAGGCCAGACAGTAAACAAAAGGTATTATTTTGGCGTTATGAGACGTTTGCATCAAGCAATTCGCTGAAAGAAACCAGAATTGTGGGCAGGAAACTCATGGATTTTACACCATAATAACGCACCGTCGTACAGTACATTATTCGTGTTAGAAGCTTTTTAGGTAGAAACATCTGTCTAGCAAATGTTGTTGTTACAAAGTTGTAAACAGACGGAGTAATTAAGAATAGAAAATTGGTATTACTTGCAAAAAAGTTACAAGCAGTGGTGCACAAAACTGTGTTAAATAAAGGATTTTTAATTAAAATCTAAGCACAAGATTCATTTTATTTTAACTACAATCTACGAACTCATGAATACACGTTTTTAAAAAGGTAAAAACTTAACAATATGTACTTTAAAATGTACTCTTTTTACCTCACCAGAAACCAGCATCCCTAAGATCAGACCATGTCTGAGAAATGTTTTGTTCTTCTAAGGTCTATATCATCAAGGATAAATTTCATCAATCATACCTTTTTCCACCCCGAAACACTTTTGGTGTCAATTCCGAATCTAAACTGAGTTAAGTCCGGTTTAAGTCATCTATACTTCTTTTGAATCCTTAGCTACATCTGGGTGTATTTTTTTGTTTTAGAGAATCTCTCATTGTATCTAATTTGTTGTTCTAGAAAACATTTTTCATACTTTTAATATTTAGTATGACCTTCTCTTGCATCTCTTACACATTATAGTCGCTTTTTCATGGAACTAACCAACTTCGTTAGGTCATAATTTGCCGGCATTTTCCGCCATTTTTCCATTAATGCATTTAACGTTCTATGATGTTCTTTGGTTGTCGTTTTGTTGTTTTTACTTAAAAAAAACCACAAATTTCTAATGGTTCAAATGGGGGCTTTGCGCAGTAATTTCTATAACTATATGCGTACTATGCTAAGATTGGTTGTCCTGATAAAATTTAAATAGTAGTTTATTGCCACCGAGAAACCCGAATTTCCTAGCCTGCTAAGTTATGAGCTTATAAGTACATGAAGGTCCAAAAACGGTTTTTTACCCATAAGTCGAGATTTTAGAGGTGTCTCGAAAATTCCAAAAACGGATCCTTGTTCTACTTGATAACGCCTATCAGAAAAGTAGTATCATTTCCCACGTATTTCAACTTCGTTTTTTGTTGCACCGCGCAATCAATAACACCACACTCCTCTTCAAGCTCTCCCACAAGTGGTCCTGCATGTTTAGTTCGATTTTGTGCATTGTAAATTGTTTTTCTTGCAACTGGAAACATTTCTGATAACTAGACCACACTCTTTTCCAAATGGTCATTGTAGTAAATCAATTGAATGGAGTTGTAAGATAGCCTCTTTCTGGCATCTTGTAATTTGTGTAATATTGAACCAAATGACCCTTGCATTACAAAAAAATATAATCAAATTGTTTACAAAATTGTAGAAAACAATAACTAACCCTAAACATAACGTAATCGGTGTGTAAAGTGTTATTTGATTATGTATGAAGTCAAACAAACCCTGACATTTTTTTTATTGAATTTAAAAAAACATACTTTTTCGGTCATATGCAAAAAATTAAACAAAATTCCTTAATGATATATGCAAAAACGATTATAAGCTTATAATCCCTTTGTTAAACCTACGTTACCTTCAAAAATTTTAAAGTAGGAAGCTACCTACTTTAAGAGTACTTTAAAGCATATCTGTTAATTAATGATTAGTAATTGTAATGATTACTAATTAGATTACTTCTTTTAGAGGCGAAGTAATAATTACGATTACGATTATTTATAGTTTTGCATGATTATAATCAAAAACTAATCATAATTTTACTGGCAATTACAACAAATAATCAAAAAAGATCAAAAGTAATCAAAAAGTAATCTCAATTATTTTTAACGATTCTTTTTGATTCTTTTTGATTACTTTTAATAATTTAATAAAATTTTCTTTAAAGTGACATTTATGCTATGAATATTTAATATAAAAATAGCATGTTTTGGCGTCAAGAAAAATTTTTTGGGGGCATAAAACCTTACCCAAAAGAAAAAGTCATCTTTTAGTGAGATGGTGATCCAAGCCAGACTGCTAAAATTGTCAAAGAATTGCTGTTGCAACAGATCACTGCAAAGTCCTAAGTTAAGTGGAGACTTTTTGGACAATCGTGAATAAGCGAATGGAAAAATATAACTGGACTTCGTGGAACATGTTTATGCTATGACAACGAATATAATATTGTTACGTTTTTACCTTTTTAAAAACGTATTTTTATGAGTTCATAGATTGTGGTTAAAATAAAATAAGTTTTGTGTTTGGTTTTAATTAAAAATCTTTTTACAGGCAATAACAATTTTTATTCTTAATTACTCCATCTGTCTACAACTTTGTAAACAACAACAATTACTCGACAGATCTTTCTACTTAAAGATCTTCCAACCCGATCGTAGTTATAACTTAGGTTCGATCACAACCTTTTCAACCAGAGGTTATCCACACTTAACTCTCTTTACTGAGTTAGCTCCAACTAAACTGGTTCTTTTACTTCACGATTCACTTCACGAGCTTACTCCTTAAAAACTATCTTAAAACAAACTGCACAATACATCGAAAGCTCTCGAACCTCTCGATATTTCAGCTAGATTCCATTTATTTATTTTATTTTATTTTTAGTTCTTATGTAACCATGCGAATGTAAACATCTACTTCTTTCAGCCCTTAGTATTTGTTGTTGTTTGTTTATTGCTTGTTATTCGTTTTCCTTGCTGCTTTATTATTGTTGTTACCGTGTTATTTCTATTTACTTTATCGTTGCTAATGACTGTTGTTGTAGATTTGGTTATTTGTAAACAGCACGTATAGAATTGTTCTTGCAGCTCTTGTTTATTTTAGCGATGTAATAAACGCAGTTCCCAAACTTGATTTTCGTAACAATATGAATTGGACCAGATTTCTTTTATATTTTTGGGTAATATTGTTACGAAAATGAAAACGCTGAAGAGAAAATTCACCACATCAGGGACTTAATGTGAGATTTTAGCTATAAACTTTATTGGTTTGTGTCAAGGCTCTGTACTATTAAGAGTACTGCCATCTGCATGTGTAACGGTGTTGTTCGATTTCTTTTTGTGTATTATAATTTTACACCATTTGAATTAACGTAGCTGAATCGAAGGTTTTGGTTTTTACTAGAACATTCCAAACTAATGATGAAATGGTATAAAAGATGGTACATTGCGTTTGAAGAGAGTAGTTATCGTTTTGCTAAACATTGTAGAACAACAACAAAGGGGTGTTAATTTTATTTTAATGCAATTTAAACGAACTCAAACGTTTTAAAAAGGTTAAAACGTAGCAATTTCTGAAAAAGATTACAAAAAGGGTGTTCTAAGAATAATGTTAAAAATATAAGTTCCACTCTATTTAAGCGAAAAGTGCAAAACTAAATGCATGCAGATTCTTTTATATTGCTTTTCTCCCATTCCAGTGTTTGAATATCATTGACGTAAATCACTTATTTTGTCCTTTTGCTTATTGCTAACAATATCTTAAAGAACATTGGAAGCAAAATTGTTGACACTTGAGCACTTAGCTAGAGTATTTGTGTTAAATAGTCTTTTGAAATAATAGCTCTATTGAAATATGAAACACTTAAAACCGTAATTTATATTCACATTACTTTTTGCAAACAACACAACAACTGCTAACAATAAAACCTATAAAGAAAAAAGCTAAAAAATTTGAAAATCAAACGTGAAAAAACATTAAAAGTATAAACCTAATAAAAAATGGACTGCGAATGAGATACTTAAAATTATAAATTATTTTTGAGAAGCCACGGAAATAGAGATAAGAAAATTGTAACTGGCTGTTAAGCAAATGACCTGAAACAAGTGATCCTGCTATTGCTCGCTTTGTTAATAATCATACAGAGCGGACTTAGAATAGTGTATCGGTGGTGTGGGACGACGGCGTTAAACATTAACCCAAGAAAAACCATGATAGTACCATTTACTAGGAAAAGAAAATTTCCTAGGTGAGAAATTTCAACTTCTGGGTGAAGAAATACCACCAAAGAAGGAGGTTAAATATTTAGGAAAAATACTGGATAGTACGCTGACGTGGAAAACTCAACTGGAGTCTGTTTCAAGAAAAGCTACGCATGCGCTTATAGTGTGCAGAAGCCTTGCAGGGAGATCTGGGGGCTGTAACCCAAGAATTTTATACTGGATGTATACCAGACCGATTGTAACATATGAGGCTGTTGCATGGGTAGAAAGAAAGAGTTTGGGAATAACACAGGCAGAGTTAAAGTAGGTACAAAGATTAGCGTGCATAAGCATATCTGAGGCAGTGAGAACTTGTCCCACAGCTGTACTCGAGGTTCTGACCTAAGTCCGTTGTACTTGGAAGTGAAAAATATAGCCACATTATACACGGGTAATGTTAACCCGGTTAGCCGAGTTGTCGATTACTCCCTACTTGGCTGTCTTGACACGATCGAGAAACTCTATGACTTTGGCAAATGCTTCATGACAAGACTGAGTAATATGAGTGAGTGTAAGTGTTTGGAGGGTGTATACTTCTTTAGAGAAGGGACCATTCTGTGGTGCACGGATGTGTCAAGGACGGAAAGTGGTACAGGCGCGGGAGTATTTGACCCTAGGAGGGAATATTCGGAACATATGGGAAAACTCGCAAGCATATTCCAGGCGGAAGTTTATGCAATTGAGAGATGTTCTCAATTTAACCTCGAGAGTAAGTTTAAAGAACAGGACGTAGCCATACTATCTCATTGTCAGGCCGCCATTCGAACACTTGACCCCTATGAGGTTGACTTAGGACTAGATTGGGAATGTCCTGGTCAACTAAACCAGCTGGGAAAGGGCAATACGGTCAGCTTATGGTATGAAGGGGAGCCTGGAAGGGCATACTTAACAGAAATGAGGATAATGAGAGGCGGGTACTCTATTTTGGCCGTTCGGGTCTGAGACAGCTTATGCTTTCGTTGAGTAACTATGACAAGAGGAGATTTGAATCCCGTATAAGGATGTCCAAAGACAGCCTGAGAATACTGAACGGCCTTTGACCGGTCATTACAGGCTAAATGGACATCGGACTAAAATGGGATTAGTCTCAAGTCCGATGTGCAGATTCTGTGGTGAGGAAATCGAATCACCAGAGCACGTAATGGGTACATGTGGGGCATAGATGCGCTCTAGGAGAAAGTAGCAAAGCACATAATGGCAAAACAAACAACTTCCACTTATATTTTTCCTGAGATACATTTTATGAAGTATTGGTGTAAAATTGAAAGATGTAGCCAGAAAAAAAGATTTGTTATCAATACAAATTGAAACGGAAGAACTAAAAAAAGGAAACAGAAAACTTCAAAAAGAAATAGACGATCTCTCTACTCGTCTTGAATATATTGATCGCAAATCCCGCTCAAATAATATTATTGTTAGTGGGCTAACAAGTAACAATTTAATTTGGTAAGCTTTGTTCTGAAGTACTCTCTGGTAACATTAAAGTAATGACTGTTTCTCCACTGTCAAAGAATAACACTTCCTTATTCTCTTGGAAAAATATTTGCAAACTACTAGCGTTATTACAGCCAAAGGTAAATTAAAAGGGAGATCAATCTATGTACAAAAAGACTATACTAAGAACGAACAATATGTGCGTTATTCGTTGAGACAAATGAACAATCCATATCCAATCGCTATAAAGATCTAAAAGTTAGACTTGGAGAATTATGTATTTATATAGACGATAGAAAATACACGTGGTCAATAGGAAAAGTCGTTGCTTAGATCAATTCGGATGCTGAGTACCTCCAACACTTATTATCAACCATAAACTGCCCTATTGAAGTTACGGTGAAAGGTCACAGTCACAATAGCAACTCAGAAATTATCATGTACTGTCCTATTTATATTGTATCAAATTTGTTTAGTTCACATCTTTTTGGAAATTTTATAAAATATATAAATAAATTTGATATTTTTTCCATTTTTGAAACAAATTTGATTTTTTTTCCATTTATGAAAGAAAAACAAGTTTTCTTTGCATGTTACTTTCAAAACTACTACTTCAACCGGATTGAAGCAAAAAAAAATTACAATTTTGGTCGGGCTAGTGGTGGCTGTCTGTATAGCTTCAAAAAATAAAGTTTGAAAACGTGTAATTTTAAATTTTCAACTTATTTAAAAAAAACATCGTTGTGCTAAATGATAATATACTTATATGGTAACCTGTTACATTTTATTCCACGTTATATGAATTGTACTAATGGAAATCTGATATGGAACTGTTTGAAAATTTTCTATCTAATCTTTCACCAACAAACTATTGTATATTGGGTGATTTAAATGCACGAACTGGCTATGAAGAAGTTTTAGAAACCGTGCTACAACTAAACTTCCCTAAAATCACTGAATATATGTAGATCTTCGAAAGACAAGACTTGTAATCAACCAGGAAGGCATTTGCTAACTCTAGTAGATAATATAGGTGGAATAATACTCAACGGCAGAACATATGGTGACTTGGATGGTGAATACAGTTTTTGTGGCAACTCAGTTTTAGATTATTTTATTAGTTCTCACAGTTTTCTTGAGCACGCTGATGATTTTAAAATAACTTCCAACCGTAATCTGACATTATGCCTCTTGAGCTAACTCTAAGTATACAAGCATCTCACATTGAAAGCCATGTTGAGGTGAGTCAATAAAAAATTCGATCGAATGAAAAATTTTCAAACAAATATTGTGAGAATCTTGAACATACATATTTGTAATTGTGATCACTTTGATATAAACATTACTTCGGTAGATGACGTAGTTGATATTGTTCAAAACCAAATTAGAAACTCAAATGTTTCCGTTAAAAGCGGTTATAAATTTTAACCAAAACAAAAATGGTTTAATTGGAAGTGTGAATGCTCTCGGAACAATATGTTAAATGCTCTTAAGAATTATAGAATGTAACACACTCTTCTAAATAACATAAATATAATTTGGCCAGATCTAAATATGTAAATATGTGTCGTAATCGAAAACTTGAATATTATAATGAAATTTGGTTAACTTTAGTAAAACATGGTGGAAACTTTCAAATAACATGAAATCGGAAGTACAAATAATTAGAAGTGACCTAACGGCACATGATTTTCGTGATCACTTTGTAAATACGCTGCAAAATTCAAACCACTTTAATATATTGCATTGGTGTACTTATCCTTTTCTTGACTCTCCGATTGAATTTTATGAATTATCTTAAATTTTAGGATCATTAAAACCGAACAGAGCTACCGGATATGACGGTATTAGCTACAAGTTCTACAAATTTACCCCCAGATATGTTGCTACATTACCTTCACTACTTAACAAATTATTTCTTCATTAGAGCATTCCAACAGCTTTTATAACAGCTCTAACGATTCCACTTTTAAAGAAAGGTGATCCAAACTGCACTGCATATTATCGTGGATTGTCTTTAATAAATACACTGAGCAAAATTTTCAGCAATATACTTTTAAATCGTATTGTTACGAACATAAGGTTAGGCATCACAGCGTTTATTACATCGCTAAAATAAATAAACAAAAGCTACAAGAACAACTATATGTGCTGTTTACAAATAACCAAATCGACAACAACAACTATTAGCAGAGACAAAGTAAATAAAAATAACACAGCAACAACAACAACCAAACTAACAGCAAAGAAAACCAACAACAAATACTAAGATCTGAAAGAGATGTTTACATACGCATGACTACAAAAGAAATAAAAAAAGAAAGAAACGGAATCTACCTGAAATGTCGAGAGGTTCAAGAGCTTTCGATGTGTTGTTTACTCAGCCATATAGAAAGCACATCGATGCGAACAGCAATCAGTTTATGTGTTGTAAACTCAGCGAGTGCAGTTTAAGTAAATTAAACTTAGCGAGTGCAGTTTGTGTGAAGAGGGTTTATAAGGAATAAACTCGTGAAGCCAGTAGTGAAGTAAAAACCAGTTTTGTAGAAGCTAACTCAGTAAAGAGAGTTAAGTGTGGATAACCTATGGTTGAAAAGGTTGTGATCGAACCTAAGTTATAACTACGATAGGAAGAAGATCTTTAAGTAGAAAGATCTTTCGAGTAATTGTTGTTGTTTACAAGATTGTAAACAGACAAAGTAATTAAAAATAAAAATTGTTATCGCCTGTAAAAAGATTACAAGTAGTGGTGCACATAACTTTGTTGAATAAAGGATTTTAATTAAAACCAAACACAAAATTTATTTGATTTTAACTACAATCTACGAACTCATAAAAGCACGTTTTTAAAATGGTAAAAACGTAACAGGCTTTCAGAAAAAATACTCAACATTTTTTGTCGACTTTTCATGCGCCTTCGATATGATTCCAGAAATGAACTTTTTTATAAATTATCAAATAGAAAAGAGAAACAAACTTTACTCAGCTGCTTGTTAGTCATTAATGAAGATGGGGTATAGTGCATGTTTAAGTGTTTTTTTTTTTTTTATTTCAAAGAGATTTTGAAGAGAGCAAAAATTTTGCTTAGTACACCGAGAAGTGTTAATAATAAGCTACATAAATTTATGCATGTTTATGCTTTGTATGAATACCTATTTATTTACAGGATTTTAGCCAGTGTATTTATCATTTTGAGTGTTCCGCTCTTTGTGTGCAACCCTGATTCAGGTCTAACACTCTAACTTTAGCTTTAACCTTTCTCAAGTTATAACGAAATCAATATTTACTTTGTACCGCGACCACTTTTTGACTAATAATTTGCCTTGACTATCAATCTATTTGAACCAAATTTAGAAGATCATTCTGTTACCATTATGAAGATATACATAAATATACACTTTTTATGGGAGTGGCATCGCCATTTGGAATTTTTAAATTTGTAAAAATTTCAAGAAAGAAATTTGTAAATTTTCGGCCGTTTAGCTATTTATTAGGCACAAACAAACAAACCGAACGAACATACAAACACACAATCATTTTTATATATAAGATTTAATTCTATACATATTTATTATAAAAATTATTGAAATCCTAAAAAATTAAGACAATTTTTTTTAGAGAAATAATAAGAAATATATAAAGGGACCGCCATTTAACGTTTTTTTTTCAACTAGTGCTTATTTCGTGAATGGTAACACTTAGCTCATGTCTGATTTAACAGATAATTAGTTTTATCCTTCCGCTGAACGAATATGGTTGTGTATACGCTTGAACAACACTGGGAAATAATGCAACATTATTTTGAAAGTTTTGCCAAAAAAATCATCTTTTCAGATGAAGCTCATTTTGATCTTGGGGCACAGAAAACCCGCACGCATACATTGAAAAGCTGATACACCCAAGACAAGTCACTGTTTGGTGCGGATTTTGGTCCAGAGGCATAATTGGGCCATTTTTCTTCGAAAATGGGCCAGGAGTGGCCTTTACAGTCAATGGCGATCGTTATCGGGCCATGTGGAACGAATTTTTGTTCACAAAAATTGAAGAGGAGGATATTAGCAATACTTGGTTTCAACAGGACGGCGCTACGTGCCACATAGCCGAAGCTACACTCGATTATTTGCGCCCTGTTTTTGAAGATCGCATTATCAGCCGCAGAGCTGATGTCGTTTGGCCACCTCGGAGCTGCGATTTGACACCGTTGGACTATTATTTGTGGGGTGCCGTCAAAGGTAAGTGTTACGTCAACAAGTCAGAGACAATTGACGCTTTATATGAAATACAGCTGCACACAATCGATAATGTGGTTAAAATTTGGATCGATCCTGTAGGCTACTGCTTGGCCAGCCGAGGCAGCCATTTGAATGGACTTATTTTCCATTATTAACCGAAAGGATTGTACTTTCAAATAAAAAAAGAAATGTGAGAAAATATTCAGTAGTTTTTTTTATAGCATTTAAAAAAAAAAAAAAAAAATTATTTGGCGGACCTGTTATAAGAAATAATAAAGAATAAATAATGAAAAATCCGTTTTAATAGATAAATTTTGAAAATTATTTTTATATATACATCTACATCTATATATATGTAAAAGAGGACTGTAAAATCCGTTGAATTTGATGTTCTCTGAAATGCGCCAACTGATTTTATTTCGTAAACACCTAAACGAAATGTGAAGTCAATACCAAGGTTTTTACGTATATAGAGTTTTTGTTGGTCCATTGGGTCGCAAGTTATTGACGTTAGAGTAAACCCCTTCGTAATAAAATATAAAAATAAGTTGTCCTATGTTCGTCATTTTATAACTCCATAACCACTATATAGACATTATATGTCTATATCTTTAAAACGAAGTGAGAGGTTCTAAATTTGGACCAAATAACTTTGTGGTCAATACTAGTCATCGATCAAAAAGTGGGTGGAATTAGATAAGTGGGAGGTGTACTCCCCATATAAAGAAAATTTTGATTTTTGTATATCTTTGGAACAGCAATAGTGGAAGGTTCTGAGTTTGGTCAAAATAACTTAGTAGTTAATACACATTATCAGTCGAAATATAGACGAAATTGAGTAAGTGGGTGTGACATTCCCCACAAAAATTAAATATAGATTTTTTTTAAATCTAGAGAACGATTAGAGTGGAAGGTTCTGAATTTGGTCTGAATGACTTCTTAGATAGTACAAATCATCAGTTAAAAAGTGAGAAGAATCAGATAAGTGGGCATGGTACCTTCCATACGAATTAAATAATGATTATTGTATATCTTGAGAATGGTTAGAGTTGAAGTTTCTAAATAAGATCATTTAAAAAAATATGGAATTTTGCATGTATCATCAGTCAAAAAGCATGCACAACATAAGGGTTCCCAGCTACGCAGGAAGGATTACTCTAGTACATATATATGTATGTATGTAGCATTTATATGCCTGCCTATAAAACTTTCCTTTTCTATCTTTTTAAATAATGCAAGCCTCCGGTTTTCCAAATTTTTGTATGAGTGTAATCAATAGCACCAATAGTCCCCGGAAAGTTACGAATTTATTTACTTTCTTGCAACTTCTCCTCTTCTTCAGCAGATGCTAGCATTTTTATTTTACCTTTGGCATGTTTTGCCAAAGCTCGTGTAACTTTGGCACAAATTGCACAACAGCAGATTGTGATAGGCCATGCAGGTCTCCAGATTCGTCTTGAAACTCAATGACTTTTAAGTGTATACTGTTTTGTTGTAATATTTTATTTACTTCTCTTCGTCCCCAACAACGTAAAGCCACAATAATCTAAGTTTCAGCGGGAGTTCCACATCCTTTTCTGCCTACCTCAATAACATTCCTAAAAAGATTTAGCATTTCTACAACCGTTTCCATTTTAAAATTATATTTATTTTTAAATTCCTCGTCTGGAATGGCGAAACCATCAATTCTTCTTTTATAAATTCTTGGCCGTACTGTTTTGGCAGTACGGTTTTTAACTTAAACTCAAATAAACTTACCAATTCCTTCTAACAACTTAAATGTATCCATTGATGTACCAAAATAAGCTTTTAAATTGGCTTTTTAATACAATATAAAACAAAACTTAATTTATATTGTTTTTTTAACCAAATATTCATGACAAAAACGTCACTTTAAAGTACTCTTATAGTATTGTAGGTAGCTTCCTACATATCTTAAAATTTTAATCGGTTTTGCACTCAGCATTAAGGAATTTTGCTTAAAAAAGGTTAGCAAGCTGTATTAAGTTATTTTTGCATATTCAAAGTAAAAACGGGCTATTAAAATTGTCGCCACTGTAGGTACCGTTGTTAATATGCATCAGATAATCAAGCGACTGCGAGACAAATTACTGAAAAGAAAAGTTTTATGGATCTATAGCTTGAACAGTCTTTAGTAACTGTAATAACTTGGATGAATTTTCTTTATTTAGAAAAAATTTTTTTTTTTACTTCAATAGTAGCATAAGTATATTGAAGAACGTGCCAAGAAAAGAATAATAATTTTTAAGAACCGAGTATGTATTTTCAACTTAAATTCTGATATTTAATTAAATGTTTCTGAATTGGACAAATGCGTGAAATGAGCTGTGAATAAAAATTTTTGAAAGCGTATTGATCAAAATTTGTAACCAAATGTTTGTAACGAATTTTAATATTGTTTATTATTGTTTTATAATTGACTGAAAAGGGACGAAAAATTTATAAGCAAACATTTGACATTGTTTCTAAAAGAATCTATATAACTTAAGATTGCTATAAAATTATTGTATCTTTTGCAACAATTACAATAATAACCAGCAGTTTTTAAATATTCTGTTTAAATTATTTTATATTGAATAATTTTTTTTTTGTTGGTCGTTATGTAATTAATTCTGTATATAACAAAATTTTGTGATGATTTTTCATCAAATGTACTGATTTTTTTCAGATTTGGCAACCTTAGCTGCAAAATTACATATTATCAACTATACTTCGAAATTAACAGGCACTAACGGCTCAAATTTTGTATAAAAAGTGTCATCATTGTTTCATCCATATCTAAATAAAAAATTTATATTTGAAGTTAAGTCTGGTATCTTGTAATTTTAAAATTAAATCTTATACAGTATATTTCATACTTTCGATGAATATTATCTCTTCCGCAGCCTCGTCTGTTGAAAAGAATTGTTCACTTAAGTTTACCTTGTAATTTTTGACTTAACAAAGGGTTATATATAGGTGTACGAGCTTTTAATACAGTTCGAAGATTTGATATGCTAAATAAAGTTTTTATCTCAGTCGCATCGAATATGTCATTTTGAAACATAGTGACATAGAGTAGTTTTGAGAATACGTTTATGTAAGGCGCGGCGGGATTATATGGTTCTCACATAACAATGTTAAATGAATTACGTTTATTTCATACAGTTGGGTTAAGTTTGGACTAGCCATAGTCATTTACGTAGTAAACTTTACACAGTGTGCAATAAACCCAAGCCAGCAGCAACAAAGTAGACATATAGCCAATGGTCTGTTTTTTAGCAGGAGAAATTCGCATAAAAATATAAGATTTATGATGGTGTTGCGAATGTCAGTTTAGCGAATGCGAAAGTGAATATTAAATTACGATTTTAAGTAATAAGAAAATATTTCTTAGTTTTATTTTTTTGATATGAAAATAACGTGAGATCTTTAACCAAGGCATCTTAAGAAGGTGGTGTTGCCGGTTTGACTGTCTGTTTTTTTTTATTTAATGCTAGTTTCTGATTGTCAATGGTGTTATTTAGTTTACACCCAATCCTGTTTTCACAATATTTTTGAACGGTATCGTTTGGAACGTAAATAAAATATACAAGCAGGATCAGGTATATTTTATTACAAATCTTAAACCTATTTTTATTTTACACCTAATTCTGTTTCTACACAATTTTTCTACAATATCGTTTAAAAGTTATCTAACTGTAACTGTAAAAACAGGATTAGTTGTATTTGATTAAAAATATAATTTATATTAATTTTTTGACATTCGCAATTCTCTCTTAATTGGGGACAACCGTTTTGCCTTACTGGCTACTGAATCTAATAGAAAATAACGCAAAAGAAAAAGATCGCCTCTTGACTTCCCTCCACTACCGAAGCAGAAGGCAACAAACACTAAATACATTGTTATTGCCAGTACGGATGAAAACAACCATTATCGGAGTAATCTTCGTTTGGTATTCATAGAGCTCTTTACATTATTAGCAAGGATATTATTTCAATCACCCAATTGGGACGCAAAACTTTTGCTGTTTGTTAAAGATTCTAATACAGCGAAAAAGTTTGTAGAAACCAAGGAACTATTTGGAATTTGCTACATAACATGCAAATAACATGAAAATCTCAATTATACAAAAGGGACAATTTTTGCTCCATGCCTTGCCGAAATTGCTGAAAAAGAAATTATCGGAGAGCTGAATTCGCAGGGAGTTGTCAACGTTTATAAGTATTGTAATAACCTACCTTTTAAGTACCTTTTAAATAAGAAGGAAAACTGTAAATTTATTTAGTCGCCTTTATTAATATAGAACTTTACTCTCTCAGTGTTAACAGCATACTAAAATGGTACAATAAATTCATAAGTCATTTTGAGTGCTTTTCAATGCTGGTCTCCACATTCCTCCTACATTTTTGAGTTTAAGACGCAATTCTGGATGAGCTCCTATTTCTGTAGAATTGGTATTCTGGAAGCGAAAGTCCACCTGACGGAACTTTTTGGACATGGCTAATATTCCTACGAAATGTTTTCCCATTTCCACTTATTACTACCTCATGATTATTTCTTTCCAACACTTTATATTCGATTGAATCGAAAGTGGGAGTCAGCTTATTTGGGAAAGTAACGTTGCGTAGTAAGACTATGTCGCCAACTGATATATGCGAGTCTCTAGCTCTTCTGTTTCTATCCCCCCTATCTTTTCCTTTTTGTTTCTTGACCATATCCGAGTCTCTTGCTGCTGAGTCTATGATGTCATCAGTTATATCTTGAATTCTGGGTATTTTATCACGAATAACTCTATTAAACATTAATTCCGATGGTGGACTCCCAGTTGTACCATGAGGTGTTACATTATACATCATAAAAAATTTCTGAATTTCAGTTTTGTAGTCTTGTTTGTTGGTATGAACAATTTTTAGGCGTTTTACCAATGATCGATTCATGTTCTCTACTTCGCCATTGGCCTGTGGCCAATATGGTGGTGTTGTTATTCACTTTATGTTATTGTTTTTGCAAAAATTTTTAAATTCGACACTTACGTACTGTCTGCCATTATCTGCTCTAATTGACTTCGGTATATCCAAACGACTGAAGATTTCGTGAAACAAACTAATTATTGCCTCTGACGTAATTTTCCTCAAGAATTTTACTTCTTGATACCGGGAGTAACAGTCAATTACAACGAATATGTAATCGTTATTTGGTAGAGTAAGTCTGTACAACACACTGCCAAGGCCCATTCGGAAATGGGTGTCTCTTCATTGGAGCTGGATTACTTGGTTGAAAAACTAGCAGACAGTCCCAACAGGTTTTTACAAATTTTTCCACTTCTCTGTCTACAAACGGCCACCATACTTTTAACCTCACTCTTCGTTTCATAGGCGATTCTCCTGGGTGTCCCTCGTGAGCCAGTTCCAACAGTTTAGCTCGAAGTACCTTTGGTATGACGATACGAGTTCCTCTCAATAACATATTACCGATCATTGATAATTAATAGCGGAATGGATAATAAACATTTGGCCAGGAGTCACTTTTGATATACTGTGCACTCTTTTCCGAAATCTCACAAATACTTAGAGACGATGGTGTGTAATGCTTCACAATATGTAAAATGTTGTATTCGCCGTTCTCATTATATGAATCTGTATCTTCAATCTTGCAGGGCCGAGAAATGGAGTCTGCAATGTTCTCCTTTCCAGACCGATAAATAAATTTAAATTTAAAGGATTGCAGCCTTAAAAGCCATCTTTCTATTCTCGCTGGTGGCTTCGACGTTGGTTTAAATATAGCTTCAAGCGGTTTGTGGTCCGTGACCAATTCAAACTCTAGCCCTACCAAATAATAATAGAATATTTCTACGGCCTACACAAGTGCCAAACTTTCCTTTTCGGTTTGGGAATACCTTTTCACGATGTCTGATAAGCTTTTACTGGCAAAAGGTATTATATGTGGATTATCATCATAGTCAAATTGTATAAGAACAGCTCCTAAAGCAACGGGGCTAGCATCCGCTATGACGCGTGTTCGGTTTTGTGGGTTAAAATAAGCCAGATTTGGAATATTACTTAATAAACTTCTTAGTTTATCAAACGATTTTTGTTGGTCCTGATTCCATATAAATTTACAATTTACCTGTAATAAACATCTAAGGGACTCGGTGATATCCGCCATATCTGGAATAAATTTACCTACGTACGTTACTAGCCCTAAAAAACTCCGTATCTCCTCTTGTGTTCGCGGCGAACGAAACTCCATAATTGTTTGTATTTTATTTATATCAGAGGATATTCCTTTGTCAGACAACACGTGTCCTAAAAATTTCAATTCTTTAAGACGCCACACACTTTTGTCGTCATTAAGCAGAACGTTATTCTCCTTAAATATTTCTAAAACCTGTTCCAAAGCTTCATTGTGTTCTTTCTTTGTATTTCCAAAAATTATGACATCGTCAATGTAATTTAAGGCATTACTACACGGGGATAAAAGCTCTTCCATTATCCGCTGGAAAAATTCAGGCGCTGAGCTAATTCCGAACATCAGCCTCTTGTATCGGAAAAGTCCTTTGTGGGTTATAAAAGTGGTAATATGTCGGCTTGACTCATGAAGCTCTATTTAGTGGTATGCCCATTTTAGATCCAGTCTGGAGAATAATTTGGCTCCTCGTAATTTCGTCATAAACGTTTCAAAAGTCGGCAAGGGATAGTTCTCCCCGAAGCACCGCCTGGTTGGCTCGTCGCATGTCAACGCAAAGTCGAATTTCCCCGTTTTCCTTTACAACGGGAACAATTGGCGAAATCCACGAACTTGGACCTGAAATTGGTTCTATTATATTCTGTGTCAGCGCCTCTTTTATTTTCTCCTCCACCTTGCCTTCAAGTGCTATTGGGATTCGCCGTAGTGGTTGTTTAACCGGTTTCACTGTGGAATCTATGGCTATTTTTATGGTTAAACCTTTTATTTTTGGGAATGGCTCCACCTTTTTAACACTGTTTACCCGATCTGAACTTATTCCAAGTTTTAATACGTTAAGTTCTATTGCTGTATCCCGCCCCAACAGATATTCCGACCACCTACACGAAATTGAATCAATCCGTCCATTGATCCTGTGTTTTCAATTTTTAAACAATCGACGTCACAAGCTGTTCTTTCTCCGTTTGCATCTTTCTGTTCAATACATCTCACCCTTGATGTTTGTAGTCGTCGTCGTTTTAAATCTCCATATTCCTGATACGTTGTCCCTCGTTTATTTTTGGTTTTGCATTTACGAGCAAAATGACCTATTAAACCACATTTATTACACTTTGAGTTCTTAGCTGGACAATTGTTATCATAACTTGAATGGCCTTTCCTACCGCGTCTCCCGCATTCGTCACTAGTGCGTTTGATCGATTCATATTTGGTAGAGACGCGATTAACTGTTTCGCCTTCACTCTTTGATGTCATGAACTGCGATTGTTTATTGATCTGCTCATGAATTTACAGGCTGAAATGACATCTTCTAAACTTAGCTCTTTTTCTAACAACTTTTTCTTAAGTTCGATTGGAGCCCAGGCATTAATTATTTTATCCTTTAAAACAATTTCTCTTATCTCACTTGGGGTGGAGCCAAAGTGGCATTTGGACCCTTGATGTCTAAGACGAAGTAGAAACTTATTGAAGTCATCGCCTTCTACCGGAGTAAGGCTACGAAACAATTGCCTTTCAAAAGTGGAATTTCGTTTTGGGGAAAAATATTCATGTAATTTTTCAACCAATATTCCAAAATACATCATTCTTTTCCTTTTCATCGTATTCCACTAAGGCTCCTGGAATGTTATACACCACCTCTTGAAGTTGCGGGCCACCCAAGTAAAGTAATTTATTTTTCTTTTTCACATCTGTTATATCTTCCGATTGAAGGTATAAAGAGAGAGATCGAAACCATCTTTCCCACTCACTCCGTAGTAAGGCTTTATCAATGTTTTCACAAAGGAATGGTCTTATTTCCGTCATACCGAGGCACAATTTAATGTGTTCTGTCTGCCCTATAAAACGACATTTTATGATTCCCGAAAAAGAATATTCAACTCACAATTTAATGTGACTCTTACTTTTTATTCCAATTAAATAGGAAACTAGTACACAATCTAATGTGATTTATCAATGCACAATTCAATGTGTCTCGGCAACTGACCTGTAATTTTTTTTTATATATTTTTCACAATTTTTCTCATTCACATTCAAATGTGTTCCTTACCCTATGTTCCAATTAAATGGACAACTATTACACAATTTAATGTGCTCCCACAGATCACAATTTAATGTGTTGCTTTCTGTTTATCAACAGGTCACCACATAAAACACTTCCCTAGAGATTAATCCAACAATCACATTTTATATTAATTTATGTGTTCTTTTGTTTACCTTTTATTCCTCTTTAAGGGTATTCTCTTACTGTGACTTAATGTGAGAACCAAAGAGAGCTATGGTTGAGACTATGTTTGTTTTTGTCTTTTGCTCACGCAACTGAAAACTAACGGTAAACAAAAGAAAATTTAAAGAAGAATTTTTCGTGTAGATTTTTAAGAAAATATATTTTATTTTCTAAATTTGTAACTCAAATAAACGAACATTCGACATCCTTGAAAGGTTTGATCCCATCCTCGTCGCCAATGTAATAACCTACCTTTTAAGTACCTTTTAAATAAGAAGGAAAACTATAAATTTATTTAGTCGCCTTTATTAATATAGAACTTTACTCTCTCAGTGTTAACAACATACTAAAATGGTACAATGAATTCATAAGTCATTTTGAGTGCTTTTCAATGCTGGTCTCCACAAGTATGAAAGAACTCTTGATAATGTAAGAACATTCACATGGTTAATTCTTCTTACTTTTTATTTATACCACCTTTCCGAAACAAAAAACGTCTCCTGGTGCAAAGTTAAAATTAGAGATTACATCCCCAATCCAATGCTTCGCAAAAATTGTCAGTTATTTGGGCATACAATTAAAGTAAAAATCCCCCGACTTGTCTTAATTGTAATATACCTCTCCATGCTCCAGATTGTTTTGTGCCAACTGTTTTGTTGGTCACCCAGCATCCTCAGTTAACTGTAATAAGTTCATCCAACAAAAAGAAATTTTAAAAATTAAAACAAAACAAAAATGTTCAATGCGTGAAGCAATAAGATCATTTGAAGAAAAAAACCATAAATAACTTCTCTAATAATACTGTTGCGCCATAATAATACAAATTTGTATTTTATAATAATAACGATAGTAATAAATAACATACCTAATGAATTTATAATAATTACCTTAATAATACTTATTTCTATAATACTTACCTTAGTTGTACTTACCATTAATTAATTCTTACGCCCAATATTGATGATAGCATTGAACATTAGAGAATAATAATATTGAAATGTATAAATGTAACGGGTTCACTGGAAATGTAAATAGAAACAGTTCTTTAGTTTTGGTTTTTAAAATAAAGAAAATATATATGTAACTTACTTGCAAAGTAAACAGCGTCAAAACTGGTGAAGTTTTCAAATTATAAAATAGTTAATTTGAAGTGAAATAAAAAAATCATAATTTGTTTAATTTTCAAATCCTAAAAAAATATTAAGAATAAACATTTTGGCGCCCGAGCAGGGACATTAAAATATAAAACAATAAAAAATAAAAATAAAAACAGTGATTAATAAATATCTTCAACTGAGTATAAGAGTGTTTAAACAGTGTTTTATATTAAATAAACAAAACTATTATATATTATTATTAAAACATAAAGAATTAAATTAAAAAACAAAGACAAATTAACATTCGTGAAACAAAAGAAAAGTGACTTTACAAAACCTTATAAAACACCAACAAACACAAGCGAAACTTTATAGAAACAAAAGAGAAAACAACTACAACACATAAACAACATTATCAACAATTACCGGTATACATCGACTATAAATATCTTTACATATGTCTCATCGCTGCAACTGCTTTTGTGCAAAGCCGAGAGGAAACAGGGGAGGTAAAAAGTGTAAAAAATATTTGTGTTAATTATAGCCTTAAATTTGTAATCTAATCAAATTTAAGAGATTTTTGTAAGTTAATCAAAAATTGTATCTGCTTTGCAAGTCGAACACAAAAAATATTTTTTACACTTCATTGTGAAAAACACATTTGTTATTTAATATATTTTATAAAATATAAAAATATATATTGTAAATTATTTAATATATTTATTAAAAACCACCCTTAAAAGTGAAACGAGCGCGAGTGTAATATTACATATAAAACGTACTATATATACGGTGTATATTATACTACACACATACAAACATATACAATTTGCTCTCTTTGTTATTGAGAGACATATTCTTACATACCGTCGGTATTATTTCGCAACTAATATTTATTTTATTTGCAATTTTATATAAACGAAAATATTCGCGAGTGTTAATTATCATTTCGTTTTTTAAAATAATTAACTTTAACTTCATTTCTTTTATTTTGTTTACCTGTTATTTTCTTATTTGTTTCATTCCGGTTATTCCTAAACCATTTACATTGTTAACGGCTGTTTACAGTGTGAAACGTTCACACTAGAATTGAAAAGTTAAATTCATATGAATTTGAGAATACAATTGTTTTGTGTGTTCACACTAGCATCGAATAAATTAATTTCGTATAATAATAAAATATTTATTAATTAGTGTGTTCACACTTAAAGCAACTTATTCAAATAATAATGTTGAATTTATTAAAAACAAAAAAGATTTTCTTGGTAAAATATAATGTAATCATATTAACCAAAGGCTTGTTATCTGAAAGTGGTGATCGGGTTTGAAATTTTTTATAAAAGGAAAGTTTTTGTAAATTAAAGGAAAATAATAATAATTGAAATTGATTTCAATAATTTAATCTAAAATTAATTTGAATATTTTTGAATATTCAACTATATTATAATTCTTATTTCGAGAGTTAATCAAAATGACTGGCAAAAAACGCCAAGATTCTCCTTCTGAATCAGAAAATTTGGAGAAATTAATTACCAAAAAAACGAAGGTCGTACAGAATATTACGCGAATTTGTCAATCCATTACGAAAAGAACGATCTCATTCAATTCGATTGAGTTAGAATGTCGATTAGATATTCTAAACAATTATATCGAGCAAGCAATGACGCTTCAATCAGAGGTGGATAATTTAGATCCCTATAATGATGATAGAGCTGAGCTTGAGGATATTTGTGTGACTACAAAATCAATGTTTCTAAGTCTTCTGGCCAAGAATAGGGAACCACATCTTCCTGAAACTTCTTTCTTTTCCCAATCACACCAGTCACGACTACCAAATATGAAGCTACCGAAATTTAGTGGAATGATTACAAAAATTTCATGAAAATTTCTCAAATAAGAACTTAGTCCACAATGATCTGACGTTGACAGATATTGAAAAATTTAATCATCTGATATCATGCTTGTCTGAAGAAGCTTTGGGTACAGTCAAAGCTTTCAGATTTCAGAGGAAAATTATCCCAAAGCATTAGCCAGCTTGAAGAAGGTTTATGACAACGAATGTTTGATATTTTTTGATAACATATCAAAACTTTTTGATCTACCAGAAATCACAAAACCTTCGGCATCCGCTTTGAGAAGCATGATAGATACTGTTTCTGCCATATATGATTCTCTTTTGTCAATTGGTGATGACGAAAATATAACAAATGCCATTCTTATACATTTAGTGATGTCTAAAGTAGATCCAGTGACCAGATCAAAGTGGGAAGAGCAGTTAGATTTTGAAAAGCTGCCATTATGGTCGGACTGCGAAACCGCCTTGAACAGAAGATATCAGCATATTGCTGCTGATGAATCTACAAGTTTAAGACCGAGATTTATAGAAATAAAATTGAAAATTCTACGAAAAGATTTAATAGAACATCACTAAATTGTACGAAATCAAAACCATCTGCTGACAAATGTTTATTCTGTAAATCTAGTCAACACGTTATAACAAATTGCCTTTCTTTTTCTGCTGAGCCAGTAAATCAAATATTTGATTTTATAAAATCTGTGCCAACTTGTATTAATTGTCTGAAAAAAGAACATACAGTAGAACAATGCACAGCATCTAAGTGTAGAATTTGCAATGGTTCCCATAATTCACTTCTACGCAGATATAATACGAGTGCAAGTTCTAATATCAATGGTTCTTCAAACAATAATTGTGAAAGGCCATCAACTTCTCACGCATCGGTGAATTATTTATCTTCTGATGAGAGAATTATTCACGCCACGGCCGTTGTGAGAGTTAGAAATAGTTCTGGCGATTTCGTTTTAGCCAGAGCCCTTTTAGATTCCGGTTCTCAGCCAAATTTGATAACTGAGGAACTTACACAGCTGCTAAGAATAAAGAGAGAAGGAGGTAGATTGAATTTGAATGGTATTAGCGAAACAAATTCAGTTTCAAAATCATGTGTTAATGTAACTGTCACGACGAGACTTAACTGTGCCGAATTTACTTCTAGGTTTTGGGTATTGAGTTCTATCACTAATTTACAACCTGATCACCGAATCAGTACGACTGGCCTAAATATTCCTAAAAATATTGAACTAGCTGATCCTCGCTTTTATGAACCTCGGAAAATTGATCTTTTGATAGGGGCTGAAATATTTTTTGACCTGATTTGCATTGGGAAAATAAAAACTGTCCCTAGTCTTCCGATTCTTCAAAAGACTTCGCTTGGTTGGATTGTTACTGGAAAGTATAATCAACCAAAGGGCTCTAGTGGCAATAACAATCTTTGTCATTTGAGTACTGTAATAGTAGATGAGGATAATGTAGATTCAATTGTGAGAAAATTCTGGGAGTTGGAAGAACTTCCGGTTGAGTCGGCAAAAATTAATACTGGTGAGTAACAACAATGTGAGGAGATTTTTAAAAATACATTACGACGTTTGCCGTCAGGACGGTTTGAAGTGTTTTTACCTTTCAAATCTGATACTGAGGCTCTTGGTATGTCTTGTGAAATTGCCAGAAGAAGATTTCTCTCATTGGAGCGCAAACTTTCCAAAGATTCGACTATAAGAATAATCTATCACGATTTTATGAAAGAGTATTTTAACTTGGGCCATATGTCAATTGTTGACAAAATGCCAGATCTTCCTCACTATTTCATACCACATCAATGTGTGTTGCGACCTCAGCGCACAACTACTAAACTTAGAGTAGTTTTTGATGCATCCTGCCGAACTTCTTCACTGATTTCACTTAACGACTTGTTAATGGTTGGTCCCACAGATCAGGAAGAATTATATTCTACATTGATCCGTTTCCGATTCCATAGATACGCAATCACTGCGGATATAAAGAAAAAGTATCTTCAAGTATTAGTCGGCGAGAATGATAGAAAATATCAACTAATCCTTTGGAGGCAGATTCCATCTGATGCTTTGGAAGTATTTCGACTGAATACCATTACTTACGGCACAGCTTCTGCGCCATTCTTGGCTGTCAGGTGTCTGATTCAAAGAGACTTTGCCTATCGGTTCAAAAGTTGTTCGTCGTGATTTTTATGTGGATGATTTGCTAACTGGAGCTGAAAGCTACCAAGATCTTAATATTATTCGAAACCAGACCACTGAAATTTTAAATTCAGCTGGTTTTAAACTAGCAAAATGGGTTTCAAATCATCCGGACTTTATGGAATCAACACAACAGGAAAAGCTTTTACAAAGTGATTCCGATTCTACTAGAGCTTTGGGGATACATTGGGTACCAAAGAATGATACATTTAAGTTTCATATGGAATACAATTTTCATAATTTGAAAGCAACGAAAAGAAACATTTTATCTGTTTCTTCTCGATTATTCAATCCTCTCGGACTGTTATGCCCTATTTTTACAAAATGTTATTACAGGAATTTTGTATTCAGAAACTAGACTGGGATGAATCAATTCGTATGAGACTAAATACGTCATGGGAAAATTTCAAATCTTATTTACTGGAAATTGATTCAATTGCAATCCCAAGATTCGTTTTCACAACATCAACGGCGAAAATTCTGATTCACGGATTTTCTGATGCATCGATTAGAGCGTATGGGTGCTGCATATATATTAGAAGTTCTGATTCAAATCGAATAGAGTCAAGGCTGCTCACAGCTAAATCGAAAGTTGCACCACTCAAAACTAAGTCTCAAGAATGTTCGACTTAAGCTTTTTGGCGCCATGTGCCAACGAAACAGAATCCAGCCGACATTATTTCAAGAGGATGTGATGTAGCAGAACTCAAAAATTCTATTTGGTTCAATGGACCGTCGTTTTTATTAAAGGACAGTTCCAAGTAGCCTGTTAATGAACATTTGGAGTTAACAGAGAACCAGAAACTTCTGGAAGGGAAGAAGGCCAATGTATTTCTGGCAGTAAAAGATCAACAAAACTGTTTGCTTGATCTAGTTGAAAAATATTCCTCATATGGAAAATTGTTGGGAATTTCTTCTTTCGTGTTTAGATTCGTTGATGCTTTTATGAAACAAAGAATAGATAAAAATCTCACACCTACTGCACAGGAATTGAAATGGTCTTTTTATCGACTTGTAGGGACAATTCAGAAATATTATTTTTCTGAGGAAGTTGCAAAAATGCAAAAATCTGAAGTCTTGCCATCGAACATTCAGAGATTGACGCCATTTGTTCATAAGTTCTCTGAAGATGGAAGAAAGTTTTCACTTATAAGGGTAGGTGGGAGACTGCTCAACGCAGATTTGGACTATAATGCCGAATTCCCACTTTTGTTACCAAAAAAAAAACAGTTTTGTTACACTGTATTTGCGAAATCTTCACATTAAGAATTGTCATGCTGGCACTAAAGCTCTTATAGCCCTTTCACGGGAAAATATCTAGCTTATAAATGCCAAGGAAGAGTGCAGCAGAATAGTTCGCAAATGTGTACATTGCTTCCGCTATAAACCAAAATTAATGTCCCAAATAATGGGAAATTTGCCCACTAATAGAGTGAGAGCTACTCGACCATTTTTGATAGTCGGCGTAGACTTTTGTGGTCCTATAAACGTTTCATTAAGAATACGTAATAGGCCACCATTGAAAATGTATATAGCGGTTTTTGTGTGTTTCACTTCTAAGGCAGTACATTTAGAATTAGTTTCAGATTTATCTACTGATTCATTTCTTCTTTGTTTTAAAAGGTTTGCTGCCAGGAGAGGTCTTCCACACACCGTGGTTTGCGACAACGCGACATATTTCGTCGGAGCCAGCCATGTAATGAGGGAGCTGAAAGACGCCTTCAACAAGAGTCGACAGGCCGTCGAGTCCTACGCAGCGTCGTCCGGGGTGAAGTTAAGCTTCATACCACCTCGGGCACCTCACTTCGGAGGACTATGGGAAGCCGCGGTCAAGCAGGCGAAGTACCTACTTCTGCGAGCAATAGGCAACGGGTCACTCACCCAAGAAGATATGATAATAATGCTCGCAGAAGTAGAGGCGGTGCTCGACAGTCGCCCAATTGCACCGCTGTCTCCAGACCCGAACGCCGGAGAAGCTCTCACGCCGTCGCATCTACTCATCGGAGAGGGTCTGCATTCGCTGCCGCAAGAATACGCAGAAGGAGAGAGAGACAAAGGGGCGAAGTTATGCAGGCGAAGGCGTCTGCTTTGTGGTCTCAAGCAGACATTTTGGCAGGCCTGGTCTCAAGACTATATCCTGGGGTTGCAAGGCAAAGCGAAATGGCAGATGGAAATGCCCAACCTCAGAGTCGGTCAAGTGATTATAATCCACGTGGACAATTGCGCTGCTCAACAGTGGCTGACCGGAAGAGCCGTCAAAGTAATAGAAGGCGAAGACGGCAAGATCCGGGTGGCGGAGGTTCAAACAAAAAACGGAATCTATAAGCGTCCTGTGCAGAAATTGGCTCCACTGCCTGATATTTGAACATCCAATCCTTCAAGGGGGCGGGAATGTTGCACCATAATAATACAGATTTGAATTTTATAATAATAACGATAGTAATAAATAATATACCTAAATACTTACCTTAATAATACTTATTTCTATAATACTTACCTTAATTGTTCTTACCATGAATTAATTCTTGCGCCGAATATTGATGATAGCATTGAACCTTAGAGAATAATAAGATTGAAATGTATAAATGTAACGGGTTCACTGGAAATGTAAATAGAAACAGTTCTTTTGTTTTTTTAAAATAAAGAAAATATATAACTTACTTGCAAAGTAAACAGCGTCAAAACCGGTCGTGTTTTACTTAATTCGAGTGTCCCAAAAAAGGTAAGTTTTCAAATTATAAAATAGTTAATTTGAAGTGAAATAAAAAAATCATAATTTGTTTAATTTTCAAATCCTTAAAAAATATTAAAGATAAACAAAGAAAGAAAACAATAATAACAACTTCAAATCCAACCTGTCCTTGTCAAACTATATACCTCCGAAACATAAAAATTAAAACAAAATAGATGAAAGTCAAGAAAAAAAAAATCAAAAACCAATTAACTAACCAAAATTAAATAAAGAAATATATGAAAATTACTCGACTTCTACTTACACGTTATCTAATAAAAAACAACACATAAAAGAAACGGCAAAAGCAGATAAAGCAAATAAGAAATCCGATAGAAATTTCAAAGCAGAAACAAATAACATAAATTTCACTACCCAACCAGTTGCAACAACTAGCGAATTAATAATAACCAAAAAAACTAAACAACCTCCTTCCTCCGATGTTGATTTTTTACCTACAAATGTTTGCCTGTCTGAACCTAGTTCTGATAATATAGAATTTATGAGTTCTGACAGTGATTTAAATTAAGTAGTAAATAAAGTTAAATCAATTATTAATAATAAATGAAAATTAATAATAACTTTATGTATGAATATATTCAATTCACTTTTTTATTTATACGTTACAGTTTACATAGCAATAAGTGTCTTATCTCGTTTTCATCGCTCGGTGTATGGTTCTGAACATTCTACAATGGAAAATTCGAGGATACCATAACAACTTTTCTAACTTTCAACATTTAATAAAGGAAAAATCGCCTGAGATAACATGCCTTCAGGAAACTCATTGTCGAAAAAAATTAAGGAACCTTATTATTCCAAGGCTGTACTTTGGATACTTCTCAAATCTCAACAAATCTTCTGAACAGGAGGTCGCTATTTTTGTTAAGAGAACTTACCGCACAAGCTTATTAATATCTCATCAAATTTAAATTTAATCGGTCTAGAAATAAACGTTGGCTTTAAATTTTCTATATTTTCCATTTACTTGCCACCACGGGAGAACATCTCTATTGCCGATCTCCACAACATAATATTATTTGCTAGTTACCCCCCCCCCCCTCCCCTATTTATTATGGGTATTATCAGCACATGGAGTCCTGTGTGTGGTTCCCCATCATTTAACTATAGAGGGATATTGCTGAAAAAATTTTTAATTAACTCAAATCTCTGTCCTTTATGAGGGCTCTCCAACTCATCTTAGCACGCATAATTCACTTACTCACATAGACCTCTCGTTGGCTTCCACCTCCATTGTTCCAAAGTGCAATTGGTTGATTATCAATGATCTTTATAAT
This sequence comes from Wohlfahrtia magnifica, assembly GCA_023159175.1. Taxonomy (NCBI): domain Eukaryota; kingdom Metazoa; phylum Arthropoda; class Insecta; order Diptera; family Sarcophagidae; genus Wohlfahrtia; species Wohlfahrtia magnifica. The sequence goes on along the minus strand of JAKWBJ010000090.1, from coordinate 121,766 downwards.
AGCGACCACCATCCTATTATTACTCAACTGCATATTAACAACTCAAACAATCGCTTCCTTTGAAATTCACTTAATATTTCCAAGGCTAATTGGGTTTCCTTTCAAGATAAAGTTCTACAACTCAATAACAAATTCAAACCATCTGAAAAAATTAACCGTGAAGTAGCTTTATTACATAAAATAATAATTTTCTCTGCTAATGAATCTATTCCACAATCATCCAACAATAGAATACAAAAATCTATGCCATGGTGGTCAAAAGACCTGCAGCGACTAAGAAATGAGAAACAGCATGGATGATGGCCATTTCGACGAAGTATGTCTATTGAAAATCTTAATGAATACAAGAAGGAAAATGCTGCTTTTAATAGGGCTAAAAAATAAGCGAAAATTCAATTATTCAATGAATACTCTGAAACTATTAATCTTTGACCCCATCTAAAATCTTATGGCAAAATATACGCAAATTAACTGGCAACTATGTGTCTTCATCAATAACGTCAATTTCATACAACAGCATCAACATCACGGATTCATTCGATATAGCCCAATCTTTTGCTAATTATTGGTAGGCCAACTCAATAAAAACTCAACATTTCCTGTACTCTTTCAACAGTCAAAACACCAAGCCTTTTCATCTATGGCAGTTAACTCAAGTTCTAATAAATCGAAAGCACTTGAAGAACCTTTTAAGCTACAGGAACTGCTCTACAGTATCAGGACATCCAAAGGTAAATCACCGGGTATGGATGAAATACCTTATCCAATTTTAAAGCCTTCTCCTCATCTTAAAATCCGAATCCTAAATTTTTTCAATAATATTTTCGACACGAGAATCATTCCACAATACTTTAAAATTACAGCTATTATTCCAATTATAAAACCTGGTAAGCCAATCGTCAACCTTGATTCCTTTCGCCCTATTTCATTGTTACCATGTTTAACAAAAACATGGGAAAAGAATACCCCAGGGTATTCCATTATGGGTGACACTTTTTATAATCACATTTGACAATCTAAGCCGAATAATAAAAAACAATAAGTCTTTGGATCACTGTCTCTATGCTGACAATTTATATATTATATCGAAAAGTCGAAAAACAAATAAAATCAAACGGGACTTCATTAATATTTTGGGTGACACTTTTTATAATCACATTTGACAATCTAAGCCGAATAATAAAAAACAATAAGTCTTTGGATCACTGTCTCTATGCTGACAATTTATATATTATATCGAAAAGTCGAAAAACAAATAAAATCAAACGGGACTTCATTAATATTTTGTCGGATATAGACGCTTGGTCGAACCATGCAGGACCAAGAATAACATTTAAAAAATCCAGTCATATCAGTTTGCAGAAAGAAAAATTGTGAAGATATCGACGTAATCTATAATAATAGCAAAATGAAAAATGCTGATTACTGCAAGATCCTTGGGATATATTTCGACCACAAGTACAACTTCAACTTACTAGACTATGGTCTAGTAATATATAGCAAATATACAGCAAAGGATCAAAATTCGGATTAATACCCTTAGAAAAGATTCTTATCGCTGCTATCTGATCGAGCCTGCGAGCTTATAGAACAACACCAATAAAAACCTTACTAGCCGAAAGTGTGGCCTAATATACAAAACGTTATGCCCTACTTCTCTTTTAATAAAGCCACTTATATCCAAAGTACATAAAAGAAAAACTGTACTAAAATATCCTTCTAATCTGCGCACAATTTTTAAATTATTACAAAAGTTATACTTGCAGAAAACTTGTCCACTGAAAGAAAATTACCCTCCATGGCATTTGAATCAAGATGTTTTCATAAAAGACCTTATATCTTTGCACAGAGCCAACTCCCCTCCTGTATTATTCAAACATCATTTCGAACTATTACTCACGAAATTCAAAATCGATAATTGGCTCCTTCTGTTCCTTCACAATTTCCCATATCCGACAACTTCTTATATTTTTATGTGTGAAAATTAAACCGACGTAAGTACCTGCCCACATGTGTATACCAGGTAATGAACTAGCCGATAAAGAAGCCAAATCCGCCCACACCCACCCTTCGTTCCTATTTATTTCTCAAAGTAGAAATTACTTATACCGTACATTAATGTCAGCTCTAAATAAATCACTCCAAAGATCTTGGATATCCTACAATCACCTGTATAAACAAATCAACCCTGACAAAACTCCAATCCGTCTTCCTACATCAACTAACTGCCATAAGAAGAGATGATTTTTGAGACTGAGATTAACCCACACAAAAATAACACACCACCACCTAATTTCAAAAGAACGGGAACGAGTATGCCGCTTCTGCAATAAAGCTACGCTTTCAACACTTCACCTTTTAAAAGATTCTCGACCTATCTAGTTTAATTTAAATTATATATAAGCCGATAGCCATTCGATGCTAGTGCTTTCTTTTCTTCTGTAGTTTATCACAATTTTAATTACAATAAATTTAAATAAATAAATATGTTGTTTTTGTTAAAAAACATTTTTGTTGTACAGGCAACACTACCTTGTTCAATGTGCCGTTTTTAACCGTTTGGATTTTGAAAATTGAAAAAAAAAACACAGAAAATTAGCAAATGTGAATGAAATATTTACTTGTGGCGATAAATATATGCCTGCCATTTACTTCTTAGAGATTATTTTATATAAATGTTGCCAACGCTACGTTATAGGTGGTTCATCCGTGAACTCAAATTTTGACATACTTTCTCCAGCATTTCGGCTGGTAAGTCGCCATGCAACTGTAATGTTTTTTTCCAGAGCTGGCTTGTGCCTGTTTACGAGAGACTTCACGTATCCCCACAAAAATATTCTAGTGGGATCAAACCCAATAATCTGGAACTGTTACAAAACATAAGATTAATTCCCCACAAAACTCGCCTCTCAATAGGTTCATAGTACCATGTGGCACCGTCTTGTTGAAACAACATGTCACCGAAGACCAATTCTTCTATTTTGGGAAAAAATAATCGGTAATCATTGCACGGCGTCTTGCTCCATTAATTGTAACGATGCGATTTTTATCGTTCTTGAATAAGAATGATTCAATGATGCCGTCGGACCACAGATCGCAATAAACAGTGCATCTTTCAGGGTGCTTGGACAGCTCTTGAACTGCCTCTGGTTGTTCTTCACACCAAATTCTGTTTGATGACGTACTCATTGAGACAAAAATAAGCTTCGTCGCTGATTATTATTTTTCGATAGAAACACATTTCTCACATAGCACTTATATTAGTAATAACATTCAATTATTCGCAAGCGTTATTCGTTATTAATGGTGAAATGGCATTGCCACATGTCACAAATCTCTTCTTACACTGAAAAATCAAATAACAATTTGATACTTGATTCAAACAATTTTTTTTTTGACGCTTGTTATTATATTATCAGGGCAGACTTAAGTCTACATACATATGTATATATTTTGCTCATTGCTTGCATGGTGTATTAAATAAGGTGAAGTTGTCTGTGCAACAACAAATTTTTTGTACAAAAACAACAGGCAATATATTTTGTACATTGCATGGTAAATGTCAAAAAATTTCCATATGAAAAAAAACGTAAACAAAAATTGTATACAGTTAATACTTTTAGATTAGTAATATTTTAATTAATATTTAATATTCAAATATTTAGTTTTTTGGACGTGTTTCAACTATGAACATTAAATATATAGACATATTTATAAATATATTATTTTTAATACGTTTTGAAGCATGTTTTTTGCAATAAGATATAGTTTAACTATATCCTTGAGTCGTTCTTTTTAGTAAATCTCTGCTTTGCAAGAATTGTTTCGACAGCATGTGAAATATGGTGAACAAAAAAAGCTATCAGCCGGACAAAGAACTTCAACTTATGTAATTTCACCATGATTGTTTGATTTCAGTTTTGAGCTGTCGAAATTTGTTTACTTTTTCTTCTTTTGTTTACATTTTTAGAGCCACCATTTTTAAAATTCAAATCTGGGCTGCAAGACCTAAAGTTAAAGAAATCAGTACATTATAGATTATAATCAGTACACTAATGAAAGAATAGTACGTATCTAATGAAAAACTAAATTAAATATGTTATGACAAACAAACTTGTTCTATTTGGAACTGTTTAAACACAATCTTTTAAATTAATAATTGCAATTGTTGCAAAAGATACCGTTATTTTGGTAGCGATTTTAATAAAGAATTGTTTATATGTACCGCTGCGGTATGGTAGATAAGACACCCGCCTACCTATTTTTAATTGAAAACATCTTGGCTACATAAGGGCAGTGATGCCAGCTCTTGAGATACTAACGCGTGAAGACTTAGAAAAAAAAGTCTACAAATAGCTAAGTTAAAAACATTATCTTGACAATTTTTTTCAGAGAAGCGCAAAAAAGGGCTAATATATATATTCTAAAGTAAAACACCAAGAAATTTAAGTATAAAAAAATTTATTGAAAATGTTATTAAGTATGATCACTTGACATTCAATCGAATTAAAGGACTAATGTAGCCTGAAGTAGCATTTATAGTCTTCTAAAATTAGTCATTGCTAAAAAAAATTGCAGTTTTTATATGTCAACTCGTAGAGTATTTAAGACCCATCTTTGAATGGCTTAATCCACTTCTTAAAAAGTGAACACCGTATTTTACGATACCCTTGGGTGTAATCCATCATTCAAAAATAAAACTACATTTACTTTTAGCACGCATAAAAGTAAAAAGTGAAAACGGGCTAAAAAAGGTAAATAATAGTAACAAAAATGCTGCATTTGTGCGTTTTTTAGTTAGGGCTAAACAAATTTGGTTGGTTTGAGGTACTTAAAAAGTGTTAAATTTAGCCCGAAAAGGACTAAGTTGACATCACCGTATAAGGGAATTCATTATATGATATTCAAAACCTTTTGGCATTTATTAACCTGCATCCCAAAATACTCTTTGGTATAAGCTCCTAATGAAGTCAAACAATAATAAAATACATGTAAAAGTTTGTATCTCTTTTCAAAGTTAAATTCATAAGTATTTGCAATTATAATGTTTTCGGAAACATATTTTAAAACATGACGCAAACAACCAAGACCTATTAGATAACTTTTTCTAACAAATAAAATAAATAAAAAATAAATGTTTTTCCACAAATACACTTGCTATATTATTTAATAACCTTATTTAGTTTTTAAAGAATTATATATGTTATACTGTTTTCACACCTAAAGTTAAAACCTTAAAAACAAAAACAAAAACCACTGCGTTCACTCTATAAGTTTTCGTATATTTGGTTTTAACTTTTGTTTGGCCTGCAGCTGCTGCAGCTGTTTTTGTTTCTATAAAAAATTAAGAAATTTTTGGAATAGAAAAAGTATCCAAAAGACAAATCGCTCCTTTATTGCAACTGTGTCATAACTCAAAAAACGTGATTTTTTAGTTAAGGATTCTAAAATATGCGGAACATTGTGAAGTATATAGTGTTTATTTCCATTTTAATGTTTAGTAATGGGAAATTGAAATTTTAAACAGCTCTCCTGAAAAATTCTGTTTTTTGGGTTATGACACTGTTGCAATAAAGAAGCGATATGTATTTTACATTTTGTAAAAGAAGATTACTACAATTTGAACAAGCGCTTTAAAATCAAATCGTTATGTATAAAAAATCATTAGAAATTTCTAAATGAATGAGATCAATGAAATAGTAAAAAAGTTTTATTTGTTTTTATTTTTATTGAGCGCCAGCAGATTTAACATTTTAAACTTGGTAGCACTGAATTGAGTACATCGAAAACAAGGTTATATTTCATAAAACTTACTTAAAACCAATTCAAAAATGGTTTTATGCTGGTTATAACACGATAATTTTGAATGGGAATGCCAGGTTTTAATAATGGTTTTAAAGTTAAAACCAACTTTTTCTTTAAAACCACTCAGTGTTACAACACTATTAACTAACAGTTCTAAATTTAATTCGAAAAATAAATAAATATTGTATTTTACCAGTTTACCAAAAAATATTTTATTTAAGATAAAATCTGTATACAAAAGATATACAAAAATTAAGCAAAATCAGTGAATTTACTGATAAAACAATGCGCCTGGCAACCTCCGTTTATCAGCAGTCGTTAACATATTCGAACTGGTTGAAAAAAATACAAAAACATATTAACTGTTGTTCCTGTTATTGTTCAAATTGATGTAGATCTGCATGTTCCTTAAGGTAGGATCACACGATTGTTGCGATGCACCAGTAATTAGTCTATTTTATATGCCAATCGTGTGATTATACAATTTAGTGGCTCATACGGCAACTCACAATATTATTGTGCTTATTTATCCCAATCAAATGCAACCCTGGTGCGACAATCGTGCGAAAGCTTTAAAGTAAGGCGAATTTAATAAGGTAATCTTAAATCTAAAACGAATACAACACTGTAAAACAAAATTTCGGAGTGTCAATATAATGCAACACTGTAGTAAGGAAAAAGTTTTCTACAAAATACATAATGTTTGTGTTTTTTGACATACGCGAATGTATCAGCTGTTGCTTACGTAGTAAATTAGAGCCACCTTATTGAATTCACTTTGCTTTAAAGGCAATAATGCACCAAATGTCAATGAAACACAAATATTTATTGTATTCTTGTGAGGCCATTGAAGAAGTCAATACTCACCAATTTTTATTTTTTAATTGATTTCTTTCTGAAAAAACACGGGTTTGTATGGTATTTATAAATGTCATCCTTCAAAATATGCATTTTTTAATTATTTATATGTAAATTGCATTACAAATTTCTACCATTACATTTTTTATTGTTTTTTCTTTCTTATCAAGCGCCCACACGATAATCAAAGCCAATGCAATTTTTTTTAGAGAACAAATCATCTTTACTTTAGAGGTTTAAATATAATTTGTAATTATATTCCAATTTAAGCAAATAAATATTTTAGCGAATTAATATATTTTAATTTATTGAAATGTTTTCTCATTTGCACCATTAATGACTCTTCTTGTGAACTAATATCTGAGCAACACACTTCTTCATTTATTTATTTTTATTTAAATAATATACGTAAAGAGGACGCTATTTTCTTTTTTTTTTTAAGAACGAAACATTTTGAACACCAGAATAAATAAATTCAATTTACCACACCATCTGATTCATAGAGTTGCCGCAAACTAGAACTATCGTGTGACAGCGTTGGGACAATTATTGTCATTACATCATTTCGGGCCATCTTGTGACAATAAATTTTGTATAAAATAAGACAACTGTGTGAATACAGAATTTGTAATCGAGATAATGTTATTATTGTGCTCTAATTCAATAAAAATTGTACCAGATTTGAGGCAATCGAGTGATCCCAGCTTTATTTATTATGCCATATTATATTATTTTGTAAACAGATGTTGCCAGATCTTATTAAGTATTCACAGAAATTTTAGCGAATGTTGTCACCGTTTTTTCCTTATTCGTTCTCTCATTCATAATACAACCCCTAATTATGAGCTTATTACATAAATTTCCATACAAAATCTTGAGACAGAATCAGTCAAATTGTAAGTCATTCTATTTCTATGACCCTGTGTATTACTTCAAAATCAGTGTCATCTCTAATTTTTATAAAACTTAGATTAAAAGAGTTTGGCATACTTATTAGCTCTTAATCAAAATATTTTTATTATAGATTTAACATAGCAAATTTCTTAAATTGACCTCCCTGAAATGTGCTGTCAAGTACAAAAACTAAACAAAAAATAAAATAAACGAAATAAAGACAACAACAACAAAAATGGTCGCTCGCTGCATTGGCTTCATATGCTAGCAGTTAAAAGGTGGCGTGCGAACGGGAGAATCCAAATAAGTAATACAAACAGAGAACGAAGTAATCCGAAGTCTCGTGCGAACACATCATTAAATAAGTGAACAGTATGCGAATGCGAAAGAGAATGAGAATATTCGCAACACCCCTAGCTTACGATAATACACGAATAAAGACATTTCTTAATCAAATTAAAAAAACTTTTTTGAGTTGGTCTATTATTTTAATATTTTAAACACACTATAAATCAGCCACAAATTTTTTATTCGTTAAACTCGAACTAGTAAAGTAAAATTTTAGTTCCATGTACAGTACTTAAAGATATTAAGGTCAGTAGATTAAAAATTGTACGGCTTCTGAAGACTTAACGTTACGTTCTTTTTTCTAGCCACTAAGTTTTTAACGGAATTTACAAAATGCATTGAAAAAATTTGTTTCATGTTGTATGTCTGATGATAGGAAATCCATTTTAGTTGGTCTTTGTCGAATTAATAAGACCAAAATAAATATTTAACGCTTTAACCTGTTTTTTGGCAACATATGTACATATGTATTTGTGTATTTTAAGAGTCTAATCAGAGTTTGTTTGTAACGAAAGTAAAGAGTGGTGGGTGTTGTGGGCAGGTTTTGCAATTCGATAAACAGTCGTAAAGCTGAAAAATGAATTTCTTGGCATTAGCTCATTAGCTCATGTTGAATGAACTTTTATTTAATTATGGAAAAAAAATATATAGTAATAATCAACATTTATTTTTGATATACATACATACATATGTACATGCAATCTTTTGAAAAGTCTTTTAAACAAATTTATTTAACATCTAAATGTAAATACTTTGAAGCAAATATTTATTTTTTTTAATATATTTTATACTCGTATGTGTCGTAATTGTTGTTGCTATTTTTTATATATATTATTCAGAGGACTTAAGTCGATATAATTCGTAGTCGTATTCTGTTACAAAATTATTCGACGCTCCCTTCACACCCGTCATTTTTTGTGTTATTGTTCCTCCACCAAACGCATAGATTTTTATGGCGTATTTTCTTAAACAAAGTTTACGCCAAAATATTTTATAGAACAAATTCTCATTTCAACTATATGTACATATATATGTTGTTCTTTTTGTTTTAATAAAAGCTTAATTCTTTCTTTTGTACTGAATAGAAAATTCAAAATAAAACACATGCTGTCTTTAAATGACTGAATGTTATTTTATAATTCGGTAATACACTCTGAGAAACCAACAATGTAGAACTTAAACTCTGTTAAAAAAAATTTTTGTTTTTATATAAAACTAGAGTAACCCTACCGTGTTGATGGGAGGCTTATGTTGTATACCTATAAATTGTGTTACTCAGGACAACTTATTTGTATATACATATGTATATATATAGGTCAGAATACGTGTATAAATAGTTTTTAACGCTGTTCCAATCTCTCCCGATTTTTAACTGATATGGATAGATCACAAAACTTTAACAGTTACGATTTTCCACACAAGCAAAATTTCACGTTTAGTATGAATGGGAGCTGCCACGCCCATTTAATCAATCTCGTCCAGTTATGGATTGATGATGTGTCCTGGCTAAAAAGTTGTTTAAACCAAATTTAGAAACTTTTACTATTACCGTTCTCAAGATATACAAAAATTAAAATTTACTTTGTATAGTAGGTGCCCCTCCCACTTATCCGATTCTGTCCATCTTTTTACTGATGATTTGTATTGACGATAAAGTTATTTGTGCTAAGAAGAAGTTCTTACTATTACGTTTTGAAGATATAAACATATAAATAAAAATTTTATATGAGCGTGGTACCTCCCAGTTTAAGCTGAGCCATCAGTGAAACTACTCCTTTTCAACTCATGTATTGGTTTGAAAATCAGCTTAGTGGCTCTCGTATTATAAAATGCTAAACATAGGACACTTTATTTTTATATTCTTTATATAAAATAAAAAAAATGAACAACTTTTTAAATGATTTCTCAACTTTAATCAATAAGAAAGTTTTAATAGGTTAAAAATACGGGAGTGATAGCTCCATCACTTTTTATATTGTACTTTCAATTTAACACTGCTCCTATTAACTGTTTTGCATTAGTGGATTAATGCCGAGTTTTGATCAAGCTGCGTTAAAATTGACTGCTATCGAGAGCAGATTCCGTTAATTTAACCATAAACAGAAAAACCATTACCAAAATCAAAAGAGGGTTGATAACTCGGTAGCGACTCCGCACGAAAAAGTAGACTACTGGGTTACGTTGTGGTCGCACTATCGCAAACGATAACATAACATACGTTCAGGTCGCTCAAAAGTTGTCATGAAACTTCCATAAAATACATAGAAATACATCTAAATAGTAGAGGATAAAAGCAGTGACATTTATTACTGGCTTTGTTAAATATGAGTTCACAAAATACGTAAAGACTTCTAGGAACAACAAAGTTTTTTAATTTTAGCTACATGTTGCTTGAGAAGAATTTTCTAGCTGTATTCAATTCAGATTTTTGTTAAAGATTAACAAATAATATATATAATTATAGATATTTATACAAACATATATATGTATTTTTTAATCAGAATTTAATTACTCGTCTTAAGTCACACTGTTCAACCATCAATAGTTGCACGCACCTTATCTTCTGTGATAAGTCATGTCATCTAAAACGATCTACAATTTACAATCCAGGGGGTCTATTACAAAGTTACCAAAGGACCATTTTTCAGATTAACTAAAAGCTGTCAAATGATCGAGCGTAAAATCCTGGTCTAGAGCCATTTCTATTTTTATATTGGGTATATCCAACGTTGTAGAAGTATTTACACTAGGCGACAAATGAAAGTATAAATTAGTGACTAATATGATCATGTTGCTGAGAATAAAAACTCACTTGAGATATTTTTAAAATTCATATTAAAATATACAATAGTAATGTATCTGAAAAATAAAAATTAGTTCTAAAACATACAACATTATTATTTGTTTCGTGTATCTCTTTTATTTCCAATGACAGCTCGAAGCCATTTTGGCATACTTTTGATCAAGGAATCTGCAAAGCGTAATATGCAGCATAAAAAAAAGTTTAACTATTTTTAATGCATTTGTAATTGCTTAACTGAACTTAAAGAAAATTACACATTTAAAGTAACCTAAAGTTAATGCTTTGCTTCAATTTTTAGCTGCAAATTAAATAAGCAAAAACAAAAAAGTGAAATAGTAAATAGTATAGCATAGCATTCAGAATTTGAAAGTTAATTATTTTAAATTTAATTTTATATATAATTATAAAATTAACAATTATATAATTTTAGTAATTGTATTACCTGTAAAGTATGAACTAATTGATTATTTTGCAATTTTCGTATTTTTTATCTTATAAAATCTGTTTACTAAAATTTCGGATAAACAAAAATTTTCTGAAATTTCTCTTGTCCGCGAATGTGTTCTCAACTTAGAAACTCAATTCCGAAAAGTAGAGAAATGGTGACGGATAAAGACAAAAATGTTCATTTTCACAAAATCTGCAAATTATCAATTTTATTAAAAAAAAGTATTTAAATTAAACTTAATAACTCTGAAACAAATCAAATTAACGGATTACTATAATCCTAAAGCACGGCCGTTAGCTTGAATCGAACAAAAGTCTTAAACTGTCCACTGGTACACTTACCTTATTGACAAAAGGCAGCATTAAGAATTTGTCGTCCAGCATATCGAAAACAATATCTAACCTAGACTTGTGCCGCAAAACACAAATGTATTCTCCAGCTTTTAAAATTAAAGACTTGTAATTCGAAAATGTTTCCGAACTAATTCAGTCATATAAAACTGTTTTCGTCTGATCTGTCAAAACGCTTAAAACTCTCAAAGAAAAGGTTTAGTTCAGATTCCCGCAAAGAGCAGCTCTTCTCTTCTGTTTTCATACGTACGTACTCAATCGCATAGGAAAAAAATAAGCAAAAAAATAAACAAAGAGAACTAAAGAGAAAACAAATGGAAAAATACAGTGCAAAATGGCCTGAGTGAGAGCACTCAAATTACTACCATAATTGCAAGTTGCATTAATATTAGTTTGCCGGACGCTGGTTTAGTTCCATTTTATGCCGCCATATTCACATCTAAAATTACCGGCTATAGACTTCTAAACCACCGAATAAAAAGTTAATAATTTGTTTAGAAAGTTTATCTTCAATAAACGCTATTAAACCCCTTACTATAAAGAGCCATTAATAACATACATATGTTATAAGACACAACATCAGCAAGTTACTCTATACACCATCTCATATTAGTATTTGAGGAAACTAACTTAACCCTCTAACGGTCAAAAGCTTAAATTTGATCAGAGTAACTTGGGAATTTTTTTTCGAGCAATAATCTTAGTAAAAGTAATTTATATCATGATTTTTTGTATAGAATTATATTATTTAATAAAATAGATAAGAAAAACAAAAGGCGACCTCAGGGCATCCTTGACCGTTTACGGTAACAAAAATAATCAATATATTTTTATTTTATAGATTAAATAAGTAAATAAGGCAAATTTCACAGAAAAATTTAAATAAAAACAAAAAAAAATTATCTGAATCAATTAAAACACCATCAAGTGCTGAAATAAAGAAGATTTTAGCAAATGTGAATCGTTAATTAAAGAAATAATAGACGATGTAGTCCATAGGTGAAATTTAAAACCTATGCTATATTTTCAGCGCGAATGTCATTAACTACATAACTTGGATATTCGAATTCTATAATCAGATATATCTTTATTAGACTTCATCGCATTCAAGGAGTCAATTATTGGTTCATTTGAAAAATTGGCCACATTATATCTCCTATTGCATGAAACTGCGTTTTTTGCTATATTTTATTGATGTAGTTCTGCCAAATGAAAAATATGCATATACGAAAATATTAACCATAATCCTCCATTAAGTTTTTGGTTGCAGATTGTACAAAATTATGTTATGTTGGCAAATTTCCCGTTTAGATCAAACTTTTGAAAACGCAATACTCATCAAAAACCCTTTGTATTGTTTGTTCAATATTTTAAAACTCTTTTTTTCGATATAAAAAGCAGACTATTTTCTAAATAATTTTTTTTCGTTTTGATTGTGTTTTGTACAAAAATGTTTACAAAAAGAACAAAACTCATCTGATTCGATATAGACAAATTTATAACGATAAACAGAACTGTTGGCAACAAAATGGAATAAAGCTTCAATTAAAAAGATTTTATGGTTGCTTAAAAGTGAGTAAATAATTGATAGCTGCCCTGAGGCAGCCAAGAACATTAGAGGGTCAAAGCAGATAAAGAAGCCATTCAGTCAGCCATTTTAATAGTTAACTAAACAAAATAAAGGATATAAGCAAATTATATAAGGAAATCCACAATCACCACACATACATATAAGCAAAACCATGTATATCGCGCAAAAACTTCTAAATACTAGCAGTCTTCGTCTTGACTATAACAAGCTAAAGCATCAAAATCACTTTAAAAATATAATACTACTCCATGCCAGAAATGTAGCCACCAGTTAACCCTGTCACACCTACTATGCTGCTACAACAATCCAGTTCCTACAGATCTCCTAACATCAATACAACTATTAGGCGTTAACAAAATTAAACAGAATTTAGCCATTTAAAATGCGATAAATTTAAACATTTTCTATAAATCCATAAAAATCAGCAACTACAACAACAAAATTATGCGTCAAAAAAAGTATACAAGGCGAAAACGTATGCGACAAGAAATAATGAAGTAGAAATACCTGGAACTGATACTATTTTTCTAGTAAGTGCTATATGGTCCAAAATGAATTTGTATTGAAATTGTCAAAACAAAATTTGCAAAATATGGAGTTACATGTAGAAAAAAACCGGTTTTTTGTACCTTCAAGTACTTATAAGCTAATAACTTAGATAAAAAGAAGAGAAACAGACCTCTGAAATAGTGTATACTTTACTTAAGTAAACTTAAGGAATCTGTGTATATTTACTAAGCAAACATATTTTTATAGAATTGATTCTAAATTTTCCAAGTTTAGAGACGTTTTTAGACGCTATTTTATATAGGAATCGTACTATTGTTCGATCTTTTAAAATGGTATACTTAGTGATAAAATGCTTATGTAAAAAATCGGTTGGAAATTCATGGAAGTTAAAGCCCCTATTTGAAAGAGCACTTCCTGAGGCTGTATGCTATTTTTGACTCCGACTGTATGTACCTGTAGATTGTAAGCGAATAGAAATTTGACAGTTCTAAACCATAAAATTGTTCCCAGAAGCACGGAGAAAATTTCAAAAATGGGAAATTGGAATTAATTTCGCACAATTTTACTGTTTATTTCTTTTGACCTATCATTGTAATATAATGAAAAAAAACTTGTTATTTTAAATATTTCCTTTTAATTATAAATAAATTAAACATATTTGTTGTAAAAATTACTTAAAAACGGTATAAAAATCCTATCAACTTTTCCATCACTGCAAACAGCAGTTGTTACACTGGTCTACAAAAAACAAAAAATTTTCTCGCCTTTAAATATAATAAATCAACTGAATAAAACTTTTTTTTATTTTCAACAGTTTTGGTGTTATTCGTAACTTAGTTACGGAAAAAAAATTGGTAATAAAAAAAATTGGATATAAAAGAAAAAATAAGCCATTAATTTTGCAAGAAGAAATTTGTTAGCTAACTTTGGTTAAAGTTAGGTACATACCTGCATTTAATTTTGAATAAAATCAGCACTAGCTAACCGATTATCATGATTTATAGCTTATTTTTAATTCTCAACACTTTAAACTTTAATTTAAGTACTTAACATGAAAAATTTTCATTCTGAAAAATTTCGCATGACTTCTTGAAAAAAAATTGCTCTAATTTTGTGCGAAATTTTGTTTTCGCAACTTAGTTACGAATAACTCCGAAACTGTTGAAAATACAAAAAAGTTTTATTCTGTTGATTTATAGGAAATTTTATTCCCACGCTATATTAAGAGTTTGAAGAGCTGTTCTCGCTTCATTGAGAAGCAGAATTTCTCCACATCTTCTATAGGTTCACCATCTAGAAATTTACGCGTTCTTATCGACGAATTTAGCCCCCTGGATTTTATTGTTTTTTTTTTGGTTTTATTGGGTTTTATAACTGCTTCTAAATTTCATTCAAGTCGACAATAATTTTTGTGTGTTTATATAATCACGTTATGTTAGTATTTATAGTGCAATTTTGCACTCTTGGATTAAGGCAGCATTGTGTACTATGAGCTGCTAAAGCTCGGTGAGTGAATCATTCATTATGTGAAAAACGGCCGGAATATAAAGACAGACATGATTAAGTTATTCCTTTGCATGACAATACCCGGCCACATACCACAAAAGATTCAAAATAATTATTCGAAACGATCAAATGCCGCATCCGCCGTATTCTCCGAACGTCAGCTGTTGCGAAAGATACAATATACGGGTTTTTCTTTACATGACATTTCGCTATAACGACCTCTTTGAAATATGGAACACATTTGCTTTAAGCGCAAATTACCTCGTTCTACGAGGATTCTCCGCTTTTTAACAAAAAGGCATTTCGATTTACGGACTACATTTTCAGAAACTACCTAGGCCGTATAAAAAGATATGAGTTTATCTTATAACATGTCACCGAATCACTTCCTTTGAAGAAATACAAAATCGGCTTCAAAGTTAGAGCGCATGAAACACGAAAAAAATTTTTGAGGCGGTATTTGGGAATTGGCTCAGAGGTGGGGAAAAGATGTAAGCAGTGATTTGATAAATTTGTTATTTCATTATCGTTTGAACTCAAAAATGGAACAAATAAATTTGTAATCCAAATACGTAAACTAAACTTATTTTTGTTGTAAATAAACTACGGAAACCTTTAAATAAAAAAACCCACCCGATTTTTTTAATATAATACTCAATAAAGACCCAACCAAGAATTGGGTTACCCAGTGGGTTGCCGACTCTACATTGTGTATTTCTTGCTTTAAGGAACACTGGTGTGAATTTGAATTGGTGAACCAACTATGACATTAAAGTTGTCCTACGACATAGTCACTATTATTTTGATGGTTAAGAACAACATTTAAAGTATGTTATCCAGCTTGTAATAAACAAAGTTCTTACGAGGACAATTGTATATAGGTAGGACTTTACAGTAAAAGACAATATTTAGAACATTTTTGACGATTCTACCGTTTACAAAAAATTGCAATCAACAGTGTCTAAAAGGGCTAATAAACGAGTAAACATGTTTGAACAACATGCATACGTTGTGTGTGACAATTCTTCATTTTTTAACGCACACAAACACAATGTTGGTGAAGCATGTTTGTCCGTGTGTCGTCGGTTTAAGACTTTATCCTACGCCTTGTAGTTCACAGTTTCTAAAGCGGGACATATGTACAAGGCCCTGTCGAATTATTTGTTATTTACACAATTTATATGAAGACGATATGCTAGACTTCCTAGTTCATTTTTCTTAATAACTCCAGCTTTGTGCGTATTATACGGCTCGTATATCGCTCGTATATTATTAGATTTTAAAGAAAATATAATCACCAAGAAATGTCATTGACAAATTCAATTATTTACTAATGCCTTCGGTAATGACAATGTTGTTTTTTCGAAGAATGTGCTAAGAGGGATCCCAAAAACCTATGGAAGTTTGGGTTAAAAAATCAATTAGACCGTTTCTTAACCAGATATAATACGTAGGTATTTAATATAAAATATGTTTTTTTTTTGAATAGGTACCTACCTACCTACGTACTAGGGAGATCGAACGGTTATTATTCGACCGGTTTTACCGGTTTTTTTTTTTTGGTTTTGCCGAATACGGTTTTCTTAAAATGTCCATTTTTCGAATATAAATATGCTCATAATATTTATCGAATGTAAATATGCTCATAATTAAAGAATTCTTCCAAGTCTATTATATAACGTATTATTTTTATATGTATGAAAACCTTGAACGGATCACAAAGAACGTCAAAGCAATGGTAGAACGATTAATATACGTACACTTGAGCAAGAATTACTTTTACTCATTTAATGTAAATGGATATTGATTTTAATGTGTGGAGAACGATGATCAGCTTTGAAAATATTTCGAACATTATGGATAGGATTTTCTAGGTGTATTAACCATCTTAAAATACTAATTATACATCTCGGCTTTTTAAAACTCCTAACGAACTGTAGATTCATGGTAATAACTTCAGAAATAAGGCTCAAACCTGTACAATTAAATACCACTGGCGCGAAAGTGCACTTCACCCAGAGACCCAAAGATTTTCATTTCGGATACCTTCAGTAGAAAGATAAAAGAAAAAAAGAAATATGAAACAATAAAACAAGAAATGGAATAAAAGTACTAAGAAATATACGACATGAGATTAAAGGTAGAAAGGGAATGGCAAGATAAATGTAGAGTCTTCCCACCAGCGAACTAATGGCTAACAAAAATCTGTCCATATTGAATATTTTGGTAGACGCAACCTCACTAAGGTCACTGAAAGGTCTCGTCCCAATAGCCTGAGTCTGGGTTTCCACTACGGCAAAGGTTTGCTCGTATCTCGCAGCCTGTTTTTTGCCCTTAACGCATAATACACAGAAAGCCTAGTAGAATTCTGAGGGACTTCGTCCTGGGTTCACGACCGTAATAAGGTTTTTCGACAGTAGGACTTATTAACCACGTTAAATATGTTCATAAGATTGACGTAATTGTATAGCAAGGAAAAATTTATCCAATATTAAATAGTTCCGAGACGCCATCCAATAACACTCTTGCAAAAATTAATCACTGTGTGAAATATTAGCACCCTAAAAAGTGGAATGTTATTCTAGTATACTTACTAGCTAGAAACTACAACATGGTACAAATATGATCAATTTTATTGCATAAAACGACATTAATTGAAAAGAATTTTATTGAAATGAAAGAACGGGTTAACCGGTTATTAAATCAATTTTTAACCGTAAACCTGTTTCTTAAAAATTGTTACTTTTCGAATTATTTGAAAACCGGTTCTTGAAAAATGTCTAATAATCGATCTCCTTACTACCTACCTCTAGGTACTTAGGTGTTTAAAAGATTTTTTAATAAAATAAAGTAAAATACCTATGTAGGTATGTATGTCAGTAGGTAGGTACACAGATATTTTTGATAATAAAATTTTACTGAGTGTATTTTTCCTTTATCATTTTTTTACAATTTATTTATCTTTATTTTTTAATTCTGTTATATATTGTTGTATCGTTTTTTATTATTTTCGTTTGTGCTTTTATCTTTTTATTATTTTCAGCTCATTTGTTTGTTTTGTTTAAAGATGGAATAAAAAAATATTCTGCACCAAAAAAAAAAATAATAATTTTTTAAATGTGAATTTCGGTAAAAATGTTCTGTTTGAAGCTTAAAATTGTAATTTTTTTCCATGCTATTCTCTTCTGTGTTGTTTTTGGGTAAATGCATCAGTGCTGTTGTGCCTTTAGGCGCCCCTTCACAGTATTTATTTACAATCATCATTCGGAACACAGAGAGATAAAATTATGGCCCCCTTCGACTACACTTCTTGTCGCATACAACAGCTTAAAAACACTGTACAGCAGAATGAATACAACACAACAACAAAACGAATGACAAATTCAGAGGGGATAACAACAACAACAAGAAACGAAACACACAAAAAACTTTTAAAAAATTACAAAAAGTGATCCCTTCCGTCTTTTCCCATTTCTCCACAAACGCCCAATCTTCATTGGTAACATTCATATACACAATCATATACACAGTCAGTCAGTCAAATAGTCAAATAGTAATGGTTTCGTATTGTTTTAAGGATTTACATTAAATGTTTTTGAAAAAAATGTCTCTCTTTTTGATTTCGTTTATTTAGTTTTTCGACTTTTTTCATTTTCTACGAAAATCAGTTTCTAGAACATAGATACCCACCTTTCCCTTTGCAACCATTCCCATTCGACATACGTGTGATACACCATCCTATTGACGTTTTTTAAATGCACAAACAGCAACAAAGAAAACAACAACATCAAGCGCCCACTAGTAGAACAAGAAAAAAGAAGAACAAAAACAAGAAAATCTTTTCTTTTTCATTTCATTTAAACAGTTTTTAATTCATTGCGCAGACGTATTGTGTTTGATGTTGGTATTCCATTTCCACCCTATCGTTTTATGAGTTATATAAAGAGCGTTTCTTTTCTTTGATTGGCTACGGCAAAAAGGAGTTAATATCGTGCATGCTAGAGCAACACAACTACAGTGTAATGAAGAGATATCGGCATCCGAAGTACTGTATAAACCAGATTCACGTAAATGTTTCATAGGATAAAACCAAACTCATATAGTGATACTGAAAATTCTGTGAAGAGTTGTGTGTGTGTGTGAGTGGTTTAGTATATTTGCCATTATTTGACAGGATTTTGTACGTACGCCATCTCTCATAACGGAACAAATATTTAAAATTTCGTTTAATTTTACATAAAATTTAAAAAAAAAAAATTATAAAAATTAATATTTGCAAATAAGCTAAGCTAAGCGATCATTATTTTTTATCAAAGGATTCATTTGTTTGTGTTTTTTTAAATTGATAATTGATTTCTGGATTTCGTCGGCATCTGAAATGAAGAACTTTTAGAAAAAATTTAAGTTCACAGTTAAATGTATCGTTGAAATTAAGGCTTTTGTGTGTTTCAAACTATTTACTCCCCATGCGATTGTTGTTAAAATTCATTAATTTGATTATATTCGATTTATTAAATCAAATTTAGATATTTTAATGCAGAAAATACTACATCGAGATCGAGTTTTCAAACTGCTATTGACTTCAAACAAAAGTCCTCTTTTCTACAAATTGAGTTATTTGTAGAATTTGTGTAAAAATTTTCGACCTTTCGTCATGTCATAGTCTTATTCTCGTTATATAATATTTTAATGAAGGAAATATTAAACCAATAAGGATTTCAAACTTTTATATGTATATTTACACCAGGGCCTATCAAAGGCACTACGCGGCGTATACTGAATCTCTTTCTCTCACACCTACATGTGCTCACACATTAAACAATAATAACAATAAACTATCAGTTTCTCAAAATAACACTCAGCGAAATGTTTAATTAAATGTTTTTTTGGTAAACCCAAATGTTTAGCTTGTCAACGCAAGTTGTCATGCAGCACTACATATGACGTAGAAAGATATTTTAACTCATTTTTAATTAATGCATACCGCTGTGGTATAAGTAAGTGTAGGTGAGACAACCCCGCCCATCAACCAGAAGGTCCTCGGTTCAATACCAGGCGAGAGCATCTTCCTCATAACATTAGCTAGTAACTGATTATGAGTAATTACTACTATTGAAAACTTCTCTAAATGCATTTGCAGTTCGGAGCCGGCATTAAACTGTAGGTCCCTTTTAATGAGTTGAAAAATAGAGTCTGGTGCAGCTCATTGACTGAGAGAAGCCCCTATGTTTCTTCATGGAATGTTATGGGAATTAATATATATAATCTATCTATAGGTTTAAGTTTGAACCAGCGCTTATTTCGAATCTGGCAATACTTGTGTTATTTTATTCTGTCCTAAAATTCAGTATATTATCTCCACTGAACGAAATTAATCGATTTATGCTCGAGCAACGTTGAGATTTATTAGAAATTTATTTCTTGAACAGAGACAATTGGTCGGGAATTGCACGCAAATATCGTACAAAATTTGGTCGGTTTCATTGTTGATTCACCAAGACGTAAACATGCTCATACAGTACGTACACACGGAAATATCGAAGCTGTGGCTGAGAGTGTGAGTAAGATTCTATCAACATCAACTCGTCATCGTTCTCAAGTACATTTCAGGCACTAGTTTACGTCGAATTTTGCGAAAAGATTTCAGCCGCCGTAACCGTATGAATGAAATAATATTTCATTTCTAACAAGAACAATTGCACTTCACAACAATAAAAATAAATTTGTCAAAATTTCAAACCGTTTTTGGTTTATTGCATTTTTAAATCTAAACTTTTAAATAGCCCACCATATATATTCCTGTTTATACCTCTCTTTTACTATAAGTTTCTCTAAGTGCATTGAGTATGAGAGAACTCACACACAAACAAAATGAGAATGTATGCATTTGACGAGCCCTGATTTAACTCTAAGCTTTTCATTTCTATTTTTGCTTGGTACAGGCACAAAAAAATTAATCATATCATCAAGTTTTGATTAATATTTTTGTATAAATCAGGTTTAAATCCTTCAAATCAAAAACTCAGATAATTAATCGTCAGTCACCGATGATTTACCAATGTCAGCGTTTGCCGCGATGATTCACCTGCCTGTCTGTAATAGTATAGTTGTAGCGTAAGGCTCAATACAATTTCTTCGATAAACTAATGCGGTTTCTTCGAAAAGCCAGCCTTTTCCAAATGATTTTAAACTACTATATCGTTGATGTTTATTGCCCCAGTTATAGCGAGGTGGCTCTTTAACATCGTAACAAGCAAATTGTCAAACTTACAGCATTCTATTCTTATACCTTACAATTTTTGGACACGTTTTTGTAGCTTCTTTTCATATTTTATATAAAAAAGTATCACATGGCGCATTTCTTCAGATATTTTACGCGCTTTAACATCAATATAAATTTTTCCATGAGCGACTCTCTTGACTGAAAATTTAAATTGAAATGTCGTCTTTTGAACAAGTGCTCCATTTGTACAATCGATCTATTTTTCCCCGATTTATGGAAAAAATGTATATGAATGATAAACATAAAACAGTCAATTAAGCTTACGATAGCAAAGGAATAAAGCCAAAAAATAAAATTTTTGAGACATTAAAAGAAACAAACTAACCTGCCAAGTGATACTACATTTCTGAAAGGCGCTGTCGAGTAGAACAAGAATCTGTTTTTGGAATTTTTGAAACACCTCCAAAATCTCTATTTACGGGTAAAAAACCAGTTTTTCGGACCTTCATGCACTAATAATTTATTAACTTATTACCTGATTTTAAATTTCTTTTCGGATTTAGAAAGACAAAAAACAGACCTGCTTAAGTAGCCTTGAAGAATCTGGGTGTATTTCTCAAACAAACACATTTTTCATCCAATTTTTTCTACATTTTTCATGCTTAGAATATCGCGTAATTTTTAAGAGCTTTTAGATTTGAATAAAAAGAGAAACGTAAAATGTAGAGAAATGTATGAAATCTTTATATGAGTCGATAGAACGATCTATATAATTCCAGGTTTAAAGATGATTTCACGTAAATGTTGATCGCAGCTACGCCTCAAATGGTTCATATGCTGGGTCCAATTTTGTCATACTCTCTGCAACACATCAGCCGGCTTCTCACGAAATTTTTTTTCAATATTGGCTTCCAGTGCGTCAACCGTTGCGGCCATGTTCCTATAGACATGAGGCTTAACATAGCCACACAAAAAATAGTCTGAAGGCGTGAAATCGTACGATCTAGGCGCCAACTGATCGGCCTCAAACGTGAAATAAATTATCTACCGAACTAGCCTCTCAATTGAGCCATTGTTTCGCGTGTTGTGTGACATGTGGCACCGTCTTGTTGAAATCACATGTCAGCCAAGACCAGCTCTTCCATTATGGGCAAAAAATAAAATCGTAATCATCAAACGGTAGCGCTCGCCATTCACAGTAACGTTCCTGTCTTTGAAAAAGTACGGTCCAAATATGCCACCGGCACATAATCAATGCATTGACAGCTCTTGCAATGCTTCTGACTGCTTTTCACACCAAATACGACTATTTTGCTTGTTTACGTATCCATTCAACCAGAAATGAGCTTCGTCGCTGAAAACAATTTCCCGATAAAGGCTTAAGCGAGCATGAATTTTGATAATAATATTCAATAATCCGCAAGCATTGTTCGTTTGTAATTCGATTCATGGCTAAATTATAGACCAAACCGAACATGTTTGATAGCAACATGTTACACGAAAACAGCTGAGCTGTCAAAAAGGCGTTGCCAGCGTTGCCAAAAAGAAAGATGCTAAAAAAATACCCGATATTAGTATATAAGCAATGCAGAAACTATTGTTTATGTGATGCTACAATTTTATTGTTTTTTGATGTCAGATTTTACAATATTTGTATTATTTTTGTGGCGATTTTATATGGTTACTACACACATGTTTTTTGTTGTAATTTCAGAAAAGGCTAAAAAAAAACTAAATAAATTTTGGACAAAAGCTAAAAAAAACTGAAAGAAAAATGAAAAATTTCTAAGCTAAATCGAACATAAAAAAGCTAAATTTAGCTTAAAATAGCTAATATGGTGACACTGGTCATAATTGAACTTTATTTTGATCTGGGCTTAATTCCAGTCATATGAATAATTTATTTTTCCCCTAGAACATTGTCTTATTTACTATTTTTCAATTTGAACCCATATTTGACCTTAAGCACGTACAGCTCACAAGTGAAAAATTCTGCAGAAATAAATCAGTATCACTTCGTTTTAAGAAGTTTTCTTTGAATAAATGTGTCTATATATGTATGTATGTAAGTATATTGCAAAAATTAATAACGATTACCTACAAGGTATAATAAAAATCTGTCATTCATTTTGGCTAACAATGCCATCAATTTGATTGCAATCGAATTTTATTTGAAATCATATGATTTAATAAACTTTTATTGAAATTATTTGATTTCATCAATTCCACTGGAAACATAACCATGTATAGAATAAAAAAAAATTAATTCCGTTTTCTAGAAATAAGGTTGACTGAATTGCCAATACCAGTGGAAACTGCTACAGTTGTGATTTCAGGGAAATTTATAAATTCGAATGATTTCAACAACAATTTTATAAAATCGAGTGAATCCAATCAAATTGCAATCAATGTATCGGGTTTACCATCTATCGGTTTAAATTTGACCAGTGGTTATTTCGAATTTGGCAATACTTATGTCATTCTATCCTGTTACAAAATTCAGTATATTATTTCCACTGAACGAAATTTATCGCTTTACGCTTGAGCAACGTTGGGATTTATTGCAAAATTATTACCACAACAAAGACAATTGGTCGAGAATTGCAAAAACTCAGAAAATCAAAAAATAAAAAATTAACAAAATTATCTTTTCGGATGAAGCTCATTTTCATTTTGGTGAGTACGTTAATAAACAAAATTGCCGTATTTGTGGCTCAGAAAACCCATACGTGGGCTTAAGAAACCAATGCACCTATTATTAATGACTATTTGTGGATCGGAGGCATAATTGGCCCATATTTCTTTGAAAATGACGACGGCACAACCATTACGGTCAATGGAGACACCTTTCGCACAATAACCGATTTTTTTGTGCCCGCTCTTCATGGTATTGATGTGAACGATGTTGATGGTGCAACTGGCCACGCATCTCATGCCACAATCGATTTATTGCATCAAACGTTTGGTGGCCTTTTAATTAGAGGAAATGGTGATGTCAGTTGACCGCCAAGAAGCTGCGATTTGACACCGTTGGATTATTTTCTGTGTTACGCCGACAAATCAGAGACAATTGAGCATTTGAAGGCCAACATTCGTGGGACCATTGCCGAGATAAGAACCGATCGAATAAGGTACTGTGAGGCCAGCCACGGCAGCCATATGAATGAAATAATATTTCATTTCTAAGCGGATCAATTGTACTTCACAACAATAAAATTAAATTTGGCAAAATTTCAAACCGTTTTTGTTTTATTGTATTTTTAAATTTAAATTTTTAAATGGCCGACCCTTTACATATCGCACACTAAATCATGAACAGTCACAATTAAAAATTCACAAATGTTCAGGAGAAGCAAAAAACTGTTTCTAAAACATTGTTGTAAAATTAAATTGATCAGTTATGAAGTTATAGCATATCTCCACTAATCGATCACAGTGTTGCCCTTAAGGTTGGTTTGTTGGTTTTATGCTGCGACTATGGCGTTAAAAAGAGTTTCTTCGAACTGAACCTTTAGTTGATTATGTTCAAGCAAGTAACATAACAGTATTTTACTATATAAAGAGACAAAATTGCAGACGAATTTTTTGTGGTCGTTAGACATTTGATCTGAAAATTGATTTATGAAAAAAAGCGATTTTGATAAATTTTGATTTGTGAATGTTCATGATTTAGTGTGCGATATAAATACACACATATATGTATGTATGTAAATTAATTGATTTCAAAAAATTTATTTAATCGTTTTTATCGTATTCATGATTTCAAATTAAAATCATAAAATTAGCTTATGATTATGATCGAAATCGTTAGCATGAAATCATTCGATTTATTAAATCGATTGCAATCCTTACAGATATGGTTTTTATATACATACATGACTTGGACAAAAAAGGAAAAAATTAAATATTCAAATTGTCTTTGACACCAAAGTTTAATATTAATAACAACAATACTTACATACATATCGCATATGATCAACAAGAGGGTATTAACTGAAAATTTTTAAAATTTCACTTTTTGCAAGAAACCAACTAAGAACATCCATTCACTGAAAAATTTCAACGTATTCCGATTAATCTTTCATCTCGAAAACCACATTTGAACCATTTTCGTGATAGTGTAGTGACTACCTTTATATCACAAAAAAGGTAAAAATGTATTATATTTTTTCTTACTATGATGTATTCAGATTTTCAACTGCTCTTAAAATGTAACTACAAACAGTTTTTCACCTCTGCCGAAAACTTTAAAATTTTGAGTTAATACCTTCTTGTTAATTGTGCGATATGTATATAAACATTTTTAACAAGTTCAAAAGATATATGTATAATGTATGTGGTTTAATATACAAATTTTAACTTTTTGATAATCTTCTATATATAAACTAGAGTAATCCCTCCCGCGTTGCTGGGAGCCCCTGTGTTGTACCTGCTTTTTGACTGATGTTGATAGATAATCGGCAGATCAGATTATTGTTATTTAATCGGTTTTTTTTGGTTATGTCGAATACGGTTTTTTCAAAATCTTCACTTTTCGAATACCGAATAAACCGGTTGATATAACACGAATAACCAGTTAACTTAAATAGGTATACATTTTATATATATTTATCGTTTAACTATTTGTATAAGTTTAGTTATTATTTTTCTATATATGACAACCTTTAACGTCTCACAAAGAACATGAAAACCAAGGTAGATCGAAAAAAATATGCATATTTGAGAAACAACACATTTTTCTCATCTGTTTTTAAAAATATTGATTTTTATATATGGAAAATGATTAACTAGACCTATTGAAGGCGAACCACAAACGCCGGCTCCGAACAGCAGATATATTAGTTAGTGCAGTTTTTCACAGCGTTAATACACATAATCAGTCGCTAGTAATGTTGTGAGGTAATATCGCTGTTGAAAATTGTCAGATACTGTGGCCTGGGATTGAACAGACGACTTCTTGGTTGGAAGGTGGGTGACTAACCTAACATACCACAGTGACACGCACATTATTAAAATGTGGTGCATGAATTTACATACAGTGCTATTTGAAACTTTTCTTGTTGAGGCAATTAAGGACTCGTATATTACTACTAGATTTTTTAAAAGTAAAACATTTAATTCTTGTTATCTTAGGCACCTAAATCATAACTATAATAACAAACCTTTAATTCCATTCTCCACCAAGTAATACAACAACAAAAACGAAATTAGCTCCTTGAGTAATTGAGTAACTGCTTAAGCAACTTTCAGTACTTTGTGTAATAAACTTTGTTTTTTATGGCCTCCGCACACCGACTTGGCATAGTTTTTATGCGATTTGTTAGAACAATTGTTAGTAATGATAGCCACTTTAATTTTAAGCTCTCCGTCAACTTACTTACTCGCTTACTTTTAAAACGACGTAGTCCGGCTCTGCGTTTCAAGAATTAAGAACAATTTTATTTAAATAAAAGAACCGATTAACCGGTTACTTGAATAATTATTAACCGAAAACCGGTGCAAAAAAATTGATAATTTTCAAATTATTCGAAAACCGGCTTTTGAAAAAAGTCGAACAATCGATCTCCTAATAAAAACAAGCTTTAACTACACATGCAAAATTCCATATATTTTTAATGATGGTTTGTATGACTGCCAAGTTATTGAAACCAAATTTAGAAACTTCATTTCTAATTTATATGGGAGATGCTACACCCACTTATTCAATTCGGCAAAATTTTTCGCCTATATTCCGGCGGATGATATGTATTAACTACTAAGTCATTTAGACTAGACTTAAAACCTTCCACTGTTACCGTTCCAAAGATATACAAATCATCAGTCAAAAAGAGGGCGGAATCGTATAAATGGTCATGGCATCTCCCATACAAAGTAAATATTGATTTTTGAATATCTTGGAAACGATTAAAGCATACACTTCTGAATTATGTCTAAATGGCTTCCTAATAAATACAAATCATTGGACAAAAAACAGGTGAGATGGGAGAAATGGACGTGGCACCTTCATTCATAGAAATTTTGATATGTGCAAAACAACACTTGAAGCCTCTATCCACATCAGCCAAAAAGTTTAAGGTCTGTATACAGCTAACAGAATATTCTACAGTGTATTTCTGTTAGAAATGTTTTTCTAACCAAATTTCAAAAAGAAAAAGATAATCAGAAATAACCAAAATTTTAGGCCCTACAAGCTATTTCATATTCATATTTCATTTCATGTGTTGTTATTTGTGCATAATTTAGGCTTAATAGCCCGTACTAACAGATATATTAATAATTCGCAAAATACAAGCACCAAATAATAGCGTTGAAGTGAATGAAATATTTAACAAAATTTTATAATAGAGGGACAATGACATACATCCATGATTGCTTCATCTTCAGGCGCAGCAACTCATCGGAAGTTTTTAAAAAAAAAATTTAACGAGTAATTATAAACCGATTATAAACTTATATTATTACTTATTTAGATTTAAGTTAAAAGTCTGCTCACCAAATTTAGTACTCCAAGCGATAAAAAAAACACTTTATTTCAAAAAGAATTTTTAAGCCCATATGCCTCTAATAGAAAACAGTTTACACATTCTGTTTTGCAAGCGACTTTCTGTTCTCTTTATTGATAATGACAAAAGTTGGCCATCTTATACACAATCTCTTCGTTAAAATAATAGTAAACGGCTAACGAGTAATGAAAAAAAATTGTTAAGTCATTATTCCTCAAATTTATATTCTACTACCAGTTGATTAACTTCAAATAGCAAAATTCTCAAAATGATTCGTACTTTTAATAGCTTATATGGCATTTTGGAAGATAAATATCTGTTATTTAATTTCATTTCGCCACTGAATGAAATAGTAGGTATAAACAACAAAGTTTTTTTGCTGGGATCTCTCACCAAAGCTTATCGTGAATATATTCCATCGATCTCAACGTGCGGGTGATGATTTATGCGGTTCAAAAATGATGACTCTGACACGGAAAAAAAAATCGCCCAGATCAGCCGAAAATATTCGAAAATGATGAATTGAAAGCATTACTCGATGTCATAGAGTCTAGGAAGATACTTTTCAAAATTTAAAAAGTCACTCAAACAAAATATTTGCAAGCAGTAGGATATCTCAGAAAGCAATGGTATTGAGTACCGCTCGAGTTAATGTTGAGAAATGTCGGTACTTTTACTTTATTGTGAATAAAATATGTATTTACCAATCGATTTTCATGAACTATGGTTTATTTTATTTCTATTATATGCAACTTTATGAATAAATAGTAAAACTGGTAAATACTATATTTGCTGCTTTCTATTTTTTGTGGAATTTTAGAAATCAAAATTATCATAATTTTTCAAAAAATAAATTTTTTTTTTATAATTTTTTTCTCAATAACTCCAAAAATATGGGTTATATAAAAAAATAGTATTAGAATGACTTAAAGCT
Organism: Wohlfahrtia magnifica; assembly: GCA_023159175.1. Classification (NCBI taxonomy): domain Eukaryota; kingdom Metazoa; phylum Arthropoda; class Insecta; order Diptera; family Sarcophagidae; genus Wohlfahrtia; species Wohlfahrtia magnifica. Next base: position 92,993 of record JAKWBJ010000090.1, on the reverse strand, counting down.
GGTATAATTTGCAATTATTTAACATATGGCTTAACGAAATCGAATAAGTCATTTCAAAGTTATCATAAGATGTATGAAGCAACCTCTTTAAAAATTTCACATTTTAGGAGAAAAACTTATCCATAAAATCTGGAATGCTGATGATTTTTGAAGTTAGGCGACCATAGTGAATCAAAAAAAAAAAAAAAAAAAAAAAAATAGTAACAATAATAAATAAATAAAAAAATAAAAAAAATATAGTGGTTATCTATGGTCAGAAAATTTTTTCCATTTGTTGCATAGTGTTTTCGTTGGCGATGTAAATTATATCTATTACGATAAATCACAAGCTTTGTCTAAAACCTTAAAGCCGTTATATTTCACTATGACAAAGCACATCCAGATGTTGCAAGACCAGTTAAAACAATTTAGAAAATAGTCTTAGCCGCCTTATAGTCCAGACCATGTCCGCCCGACTACTATTTGAATCGTTCTTGGCATAGCATAGTCACAACAAAAGCGCAAAGTTTGTCAAAACTCTCGTTTTTTAAGTTATACACTCAATGAGAACATAAGTAATAAAAGTTAAATAAAATCATCATATTTATTTTTTTATGTCGAGGAAAAGTAACCAAAATGGCAAAAAGTCCACATTTACACATAAAAGAAAAACATAACCAATTTTGGTTAGAAATAACCCATCTTGGCGTAGGAACTATAGGCCATCTTAAATGTTCGAATTTAGACTGGGAGGGAATGACATGGGAAAAAAGGGTAAAACGTTATAACTAAAATATTAGTGAAGATAACACGGTGCGACAAAAAAGAACGAAGTTGAAATACTTGGAAAGTGATATGCACTTATAAGCTAATAACTTAGCTAAATATTAACCGATTTTAAGTTTCCGAGTGGATTTGAAAAGAAAAAAAACAGATATTTTAAATCATATATGTATATATTATTTAAGTAGCATTGTGAATCTGTGTCTATTTCTAAAGCAAACACATTTTTACTCCAATTTTTTCAACATTTTCGAAATTTCACCAACAAAATAACGGCATCTGGGTACCAACTAGAGACAAATCAAAGAAAATAACTGCCGGCAGTTGGTTTTACTACCAGCTTTGTTAAACTTGATTTCTTAGTGGTCGATTTTGGTGAAGAAATTACAAAAATTCACAAAACTGGCCAATAAATAAAAAATAAAAATAATAATAATTTACAAAATTCCAAAAAAATCCAACAAATTGTCGAAATTTATGCAAAAATACAAAAATGATCAAATATTTTTCAATCACCATGACTTAAGTCGCACTGACAAATAATCAGTACTTACACGCAACACATTGATTGGAAAATGTATCGCAGCAGAAACCAATTCAGTCTTAATTAAGAGAACTAATGTTGGGCTATTTTTTGTTTCAAACGAAGTCCTCATAAACCGTCAACAATTAGTAAAAAAAAGAGGTCTCAGATCAGATTTTTGCATCAGAGATAGCAGATTGCTAGTCTTCAGAGCAAATGAAAGCTGATAAAATGTTTCGAAGCCAGGCTAGCGGCGTTTTAGCCTTATAAGACGGCATAGATTCCTAGTGGAAAGTCTACGGCTGGTTTTTGAAATGACTTTACAACAGTTTCCAAAACGGTTTCTTGGTAAACATTGACCTCTTGCAAATTAGTAGCCCAATTGTAAGAGACACCTCACCAAACATTGACTGCAGCTAAATTATGTCTCTTTTCTTTTTTCTCCGTGTTATATCATCCGTAAACGCGGTAATTTCTTCTTGCACTAACACTATGAATTTAGTGACGAGCGTAGACTTTTGACGCTTAGTGAATGTATGTTCGGTTCTATTATTACAATGGATATGTTCAAGCTTGTAACAGTACTTATGTCACTATGTAAGTATGAAATAACTAGTTTTGAGCCTTAAGATAGATAGCGCCTATTATGTTTTTACAAAAAGTAAATTCCAAAGATCTGATTTATCAAAAAATATAATCTATTTTTTTTTTGTTCATTTTTTGTGCCTGCTTGATCTCATTCAACATGTGGAAATGTGATGAACTTTTCTTTTCAACAGTTTGAAATTCTTCTCGATTCATTATTTTCTGCACTAGAATATGATATGCCGACAATAACACTGTAGCATGTAGAAAAGTGGAAAATTGGTGCCGCCGATAGGTAAATCTGCGCTTTTTCACAAATTAAGTTAATGAATTACAATAACTAGTCTATAATCCTATACTAAATATACGCCATGGCAGTAGTTTGATACAAACAAAAGTTCTAAACTGTCCTATACTGGTACACCTACCAAAAATGTTAAGCTTACGTATCGTTGGTATATTTTAAAATTGTGCTGTAAAAAATAAATCTGGAAAGAAGCAAATAACTGTATAAGAATAGTACGTATAAATCTACATGCGAAACAGGCTAAACAATAATTGACAATTAAATAATATTATAATCTCGCATAATACAATACTTTTTAAAAAAATACCTATACATACATACATAGGTATGCTCTATATGACCTACTTTATCATAACATTTGGGGATACTTTAAGGAAATACATTAAAACTGTGCAGTTTATATAGAATTTTTTCATGTTTTTTGTTTTTTAGAAAAACAAGAACTACTATCATCTATGCTAATTCAAACAGAATCGGATATTTTAAAATTCTTTTACTTTCACTGGACACAACCAACATACAAATAAATAAATGAATAGAGAAAAAATTAATCAAATACAGAGAAATTAAAATGAGATGCTAAAAATATTGTATATTTTTGAAAATATTCTACAAAATTATACCTACTCCACGCCGAATTACTCTGCTCCCCATTTAAGAAACTTTTCATTTTCGTTCTTCAGACAAAAGATAAAGAGAAAACGTAAAAGAATTCGTTATCTTCTTCTTCTTGTGAAAGTATAGAATTTGAAGAAAAATTTAAATTGCAAACATGTGGCTGACATTCACATTTACACTCGCATAAGCATGCACACACACAAACAACATAACCAACAAACGGAAAAAGTGTGTCAGACATTTTATATTAACATTCAATAGTACTTTACGCTTGTATTCCCTATTTTTTATTTTACTTCTTAATTTTATTTTTTTGTGTTTTTTTTTGACAAACAAGAAGAAGAGAAAAGAAAAAAAACTAAATATTGCATTTATTAATATATAAACTTATATGTGTGTATGCAGTGGGAAGGGATTTATACCACCGTTATACGTTCTATATGCAACCCTGCATTGACAAGTTTTGACATTTGCTTTTGCAAACTGTCTGTCTGTCTGCTTAGTTTAAAAGGAGTGATACATTGGCAAACATTTGTTTGCAAACATCGCAAATAGCCAATCGCATACATGGATAAATTACTTTTCCTTGAATGCGATTGGCTATTTGCGATGTTTGCAAGCAAATGTTTGTCAATGTATCAACCCCTTGAAACACCAGCAGACAGTTATCCATCCATCTTTTGGTTTTATGAAAGTATGAAAGAGAAGTATGTACCAAAGCAAATGTGTGTGTGTGTAAATTGGAGCGTGGGTGCTTGTATAATGAAATCAATTCCTTTTGGGGTTTTCTCTCTGTATGCATTACAATAACAACAATAACAATGTCATAATACCAAAACGGTGTTGGTAGTTGATAGAGCAAAGCAACAAAGAAATTGTTGAAAAACAAAACAACAATTTGTTAATAAAATTAAGGGTGGTTAAAAAGGGACAGCTATATACTACGACATGGTGTTCTCTTGAAAAAGAAAGATAATGTTTATTGATACTCTGTTTCATTCTTGCTATACATGTTTTTTCTCTTTTTTATTCTCTGTGTTTAATTTGAAAAACATTTGTGGAGAATAATAATTTAACACCCCATTGCATGCATTTGGGATGGCGGTAATTTTGTTGTTGTGTTGGTGATGATGGAATGGTGATTTATTTTATACGAAAACTTAACCATGTGCAAATCCGGTTGTTACCACCATTTAGTTAAAAAAGCGAAATAAAATTATTATCAACGTAGCTGCTACCGCGCTGTAACTGCTTATATTTTTGATCCTTAATTTCGTTTTGTTTTCGCTTCAACTTTTTTTCTTTCCTCATTCATTATTATTGTCAATTTGATCGGCCGCTTATAAGAAATATCATAGCATTTCTACCGTAAATGCAAATACTCACGTTTGATGACGTCTTAAAAACTTTTTTTATGAAATTAATTGTGTTATACTTTTCCGCCTATTTTATGTTGTGTTATGTGTTGTATTTCTTGGCAACCTGAGCAGAGTAAAGCTGTTACGTCAACGTTTACGTGCACATTTAAGAGCTCATATGCTACAGCGCTGCTTTTGACATTACCAGCGATTGTTTTGTCTTCGTTATGTTGTCACATTTATAGTCCACAACGAAGTTTTGGGCCACGTCCGAAGTTGGCATATGTCGAAGTTTTTTCTTTGTTGTTGTTGTTTTTGTTGTCGTGTTGTGTTCCTTTGCCGCAGTCTATCATCATTAGTTGATGCTGGATCGAGTTAAATGAAAAACGCAAATTTCATTATTCGCCAAACAGTCGATGTCACCGTATTTACAAACACACACATACCAGATAGATACTATACAAAACATAACAAAAATATATATAAAAAATCCTTATAAACTTATATACAAAATATTCTTTTTTATTATTATGATTGTTGTTATTGTATTTCTTGTTATTAAAATTAACTCTCTCAACCTGTGTGTGTGTGTGTGTGTGTGTGTGTGTGTGTGTGTGTGTGTGTGTGTGTGTGTGTGCTATAAAACTTTATCGAAACAACAAAATCATGATGGTGAAAAAATAAAGAAAACTTTGTCTCGCTGTTTAAACGGAAATCAAATTTTCAATATTTGTAAACATTAGGAAGAAAATATTGCCCAGGACTACTACTACCAACCAACAACAGCCACAAATACTACGGCAAGGAGATTATACCGTTAGTTGCTAATAACACAATAACGGTAATACGTGCATTAAGTTCTTAAATAAGCACGAAACGTTTAAGCAATTTAATTCAATTGTATTGTGTATAAAAATTGTTTTGAAAATTATAATTTAAATTGATTAAAAAATAAAAAAATTAATTATAAAATAATAGTAATAAAAGAAAGAGCAATAAATAAGGAATAGCACAGAAAAACAAAGTGAAATTCATAAAAATATTTTATAAAAAAAATTCAGTGATTTTTTTAAATTTTGCAAGAAAAAATTAAAACTAGAATATTAATTAATAAAAAAAATTACAGTTTTAATAATTAATTGTTGGTTTTTTTTTAACAAATACATACATATGTATGTAAAAATTTTATAAATAAGTAAAAAAAGGTAATGAAGGAATTACTAAAAATATAGGTAAAACGAAACGTCTAAAGTGTTACATAATCATACAATTAAAAGTTATGAATAAGTAATAGAAAAGAAAAGAAAATATAAATTTGTACGGTTTGAAAATATTTGAATTTAAAAAATACAAAAAACCACTTAATATTTAAAATATTTAAATTCACGTCGACTTAAATTCGGTTGTTCGTTGATCTGCTAACAGCTTCCAATTCAAAAATCTGAATAAATATAAAAAAGATTTAAAAATCAAAGTGTCATTCAAATGCGATATATTTTTGTTGTTTCAAATTTAACTGAAAATAATTATTTAAAATTTTAAACAAGAATACTTGTAAATTAAAAGGAATTTTAAATTTCTGTTACATAATAGAAGACCTTAAAAATAGTAATTTAATTTAACCGGAATAAGAAACTTAAACAACTTTTTCAACAGTTTTGTTGTTTTATCAGCTTCAATTCTTTATATATTCCAAGTGTTAACAAAAATCTTTAGCTAAAGCGGCTTTTTTTTATAAAACTTAATTCTCATATCTTTTCCATTGGATTGTACGATTGATTTTTTCAAAACGTATATCGATTCGCGATTTTACGCCGGCCACAAATTGGATTTCAAACAACAAAATTGTGCCGGCGGCCCTGTTTCAGGTGGTGGAGTCGTCGGCAATACCAACAGCCATCAAACACATTTGGCATCAGCACCTCTGCATGGCCTAGCTACACATACGCAGACACATCAGACGACCGCTAGTCATCATTCACATCTTAATTCCCATCATACGAATTCATCTGCCGCTCTACAACAACATATTGCTGCTAGTCAACAACAACAACAACAACAGCAACAGCAGCAACAACAGTCACAACAGCAACAACAGCAGGGTACACCAGGGCCAACACAATCACAGCTGCATAGTGTCGGCGGCGGTACAAACGGTAGCGGAGGCGGAGGCGGTGGTGGTGGTCTTAGTTCGACACCCAACGGAAGCACGGTAAATACAACCGGCGGTTCTATAGGCGGTTCATCACCATCGGCAGTACATCTGGCAAACGATACACATCCTTCTGCAGCAGTTGCTGTTCCTACCTCCCTTAGTGCCCCTTCGCTGCCTCACATTGCACCACCCAGCCTGGGTCTAAGTCCGCAATCATCGGCCGACTCACAACAATTCAATATATTTCCTGCCATATTTAGCCGCCAATTGAATTTCTCAGCTGCCGGTGCCTGTGGCCAAAGTAAACTAAGCATGGACGAGTTACGACCTAACTTAGTGGGTGGCCTATTGGGCCTACAGCAAGGTTTATTGGAAGATCATGCTGCCAATATGCAACATGGTGGTGTACCTCAAGATACTAAATTTATGTCATTTCAAGATAATCGTCTGATGGGTATAAGTTCCTCCCATGAAAACCGCCTTTTAGGACTTGCCTCATCAGTACAAGATAGTCGTTCGCCCGCCATACACTCCTCTACGTCCATCGATAAAAATTCGCTTAATCATCAGCGTAAATGCAGCAGTACACCAGAAGATTTTAGTTCTTTATATTCGGGATTACCAACACCTGGTATTGATACATCGTCACATCATCATACACCCGCTCATACGCCACCAACAAGGCTATCTGATCATACGATATCCGGTAATTATTCCACTCTAACCCCCCTTTTCTTTACTATATTCTGTATTGTGGCATATACATACATGCATATTTTTTTTGTTTTTTTTTTGTTTTTTGTTACATCCCAAATAAAATGACCATTCCGTCGAATACACTCAACAATGTATTCTGCAGTTGGTTACACGTCCTTTGTCTTTGCTCATAATATTTCTATGTGGAAAGTTAATCTTCCTAAAGGATAATTATTCTTTTTTGTTTTATCATTCAAACGTTCAATTGTTTCGAAGTGCACACGCGTGCGGGTATTATATCGTTGACTCGAAATATTTATGCTCTTTTAACTTATTTGCTATTATTCTGGGTTGCCAGCACTTTTGCCACCAATTGATGAAATTCGAAACTTTATTGTTGAAATTCTTCAAAAAAAAGGTGTTAATAAACGTGAATTGTTTGCATTAAATTGTGTTTTTTTCAATCGAACTGGCACTTATAGGCTTAAATAGCAAGTTAAAGGATTTGTGTTATTCAGCTGTCATTGTAGAAAATATTCATATTTGGTTTTACCAATTACTGTTCGATATGCCCTAAGAATAATACAACAATTACTTTTAAGAATGTTTGCAAAATTTATTTGAGATATTAAGTATGAGTTTATTTTGAAAAATCGAAACTGGTTGACATTATCTTTACCCACAACAGTCGTAGATTTTTTTTACTAATTTTTTAGATATATTTACAATGAACATTTTAAATAAATTCGATGATATTAAGCTAGAGCATTAATAAGGCTTCATTTGACAGATATCATGGGTTATGCTGGCTTAAGGGACCACTGCGCATTGTAGCTCATTCGCGTATGCGCGCCATCTTGGTGGCTAATTCACATCACTTTAAAGTGAAATGACCATCGTGCCGAATTTTCAATGTGAGTTGAGCTGCGTGGCATGTAGCACCGTACTGTCGGTACCACAAGTCGTGAGCATTCATATAACCAAATTCAGGTGAAAAGAAGTTAGTAATCATCGACCTATAACACTCGTCGTTGGCAGTGATGCGCTGGCCAACGTCGTTTTCAATGAATATAACCCGAAATCCCCACCGAAAACAGTCACCTTTTCAATATGCATTTTTCGCTCTTGGGTCTTAAGTGGATTGATATTGTCATGAATTTTACAATTTTCCCTTCTTGGTATACACATTCGTATAAGAATGGATCGTATCTCTGTAAATGATTTTTTTAATGAAAATTGGAATCAGTTTACAGTTTTATCATTTGCACTATATGGTTGCATGAAACTTAATAATGATGATGAAGAAACCTTCATCATTACGTTTCTATTCAATACAGATGAATAACTACGAAAAGAGAACAATCAACACTCGATATTTAAGAGTAGCGTCCGGCAAACTAAATTAATGCATTTTACAATTGTGGTAGTAATTGAGAGTCTTTCACTCTGGCCACTTTGTACTTTATTTTTCCACTTGTTTTCTCTTTACTTCTCTTTGTTTATTTTTTTCCTATGCTTTTTTTTTAGCTATACGAGCTACGGCTAAGGAATCTTCAAAAGATATTGGTAGTCCGGACTAACCAATATGCACGATTCGCGACAAGACTTACTATCTGGCTTGTCATGCGCCTACGTACTAAACCCCATCCACGTTCGTAATCCTTCCATCCATTTCCTCCCCCGGGACCACTATCAAGTATTACTTCAGGGGAGTGGTGATTCAGCGAATGCTGCTTTCCCTTTCCGCAGATCTTGCCCTCTCGGCCAATCTCTGACGCACCAAGATTTCCTTTGTGAAAACGCACACCAAGTCCCAATTCCTGGCTGAGATCAGCATTAGTCCAACGATGTTGTTCGGCACAATCCGGGATCGAATCGCCGTTTCCAGGGAACGCCTTTGATCATCATACCGCGGGCAGTCAAAGAAAACATGACCCACGATTTCGGTCACATTCGAACAATCCGGGCACACATCTTCGTCCTCGTGCCCATATTTAAGAAGGTAGGCCCTAAAGCATCCATGACCGCTCAACAACTGTGTCAGGTAATAATTTACCTGCCCGTGTCTCCTTCCTACCCAATCAGCTACGCTCAGTATGAGCGTGTGGGTCCATCTTCCCCTCAAGGAGTTATCCCAATCATGTTGTCACCTTTCCATAGCACCTTCCTCCAGTCGGCCCGCGTTTGCCGACCCTGATCTTCTCGCAGCATGCTTCTTTCCTTCAACATCCGACACCAGCTGCAGTGGCATCAGTCCCGCAATAACAAAAGCCGCGTCAGTACCCATCCTAGATGTTCTCCTAAGCATAGCCTCAGCCCATATGGGTGCCGCGTATAAGGCAATCGATCTTACCACACTAGTAAGCAACAGCCTCCTCTCCTGTCTAGGGCCGCCTATGTTTGGCATTATCCGCGCAAGTGCACAAGCTGTGAGTGCACATTTCCCACCGACATACTTCAGGTGTTCCCTAAATGTGAGTCTGTTGTCGATCATGATCCCCAAGTATTTGATCGCTTGTCTAGAGGCTATCCGCTGGTCACCTACTATTATAGTGATAAATTCCATTTTCTTTCTACTGCTTACCAGTAGGACTTCAGTTTTGTGATCCGCAAGTTTGAGACCTGCGCTCACAATCCAGCTTCTGACTATAGCAACTGCAACATTGCAAGCTCTTTTTAGTTTGTCGAGATGTTTTCCCCTTATAACCAAGGCAATATCATCTGCGAAGCCAACGATTTGCGCTCCCCTTGGGAGTTCGAGCCTTAGCACACCATCATACATAATATTCCAGAGTATAGGGCCTAAGACTGAGCCCTGCGGTACCCCAGCCGATACTACATATGATTTCCTGCCATCAGACGTGTCGTACAAGAGGACTCTGTCCCTGAAATAATCGGCAATCAGTTCGATCAGGTATTTCGGCACGTTCTTCTCATCGAGTGCAGCCAACGTGGCATCCCAGTCTGCAGAGTTAAACGCGTTCTTAACATCCAAGGTGATGATAACACAGTATTCCTTATCACCTTCAAGCCAGCGGTCTCCACTGATGGCATCTTTCGCCATGTTCACAACTCTCTCTATGGCATCAACTGTAGAGTGTGTCTTCCGGAAGCCAAATTGGCGGTCCGATAAACCCGATCCTTTCAAGGCCGTCTCCAATCTCCTGTAGATTATCTTCTCCAGCAATTTGCCGGCTGTGTCAATCATACAGAGTGGGCGATATCCGGATGCATCCTGTCTGTTATTGCCCTTCGGGATGAGCACCAGCCTTTGCCTTTTCCAGATCCTAGGGAATGTCCTCTCTTTGATACAAGCATCAAACACTTTCCTAAACATTTCCGCTTTGCTCTCAATAGCCGTCCTTAATACAATATTCGGGTTTCCATCAACTCCTGGTGCCTTTTTCAGCCTAATATCATTACACACTGCCTCAAATTCCTGGCTGCTAACCTCCGGAATTTCAAGGTGGGGTGGTCCTTCTTGTACAGAGTAGGTTATTTCGGACCTACGCGGGAAAAGTCCTTCGACAATTGATTTCAGTCTGGACGCAGATGTTGTGGATGGTGGTCGAAAACTATTCAGTTTCTTCATCACAACTTTATATCCCGTACCCCAAGGGTTGTTCTCCACGTCGTAACACATCTCTCTGCAGCATCTTCCCTTGCTTTGCGCAATGGCCCTTTTCAAGCAGGATCTTAACGTTCTGTACTCCTCTTGAAGTTCTGTAAAGTTGTCACGGCCTCTCTCTATTTTTTTCCTATGCGTTGGAGTACGTACGTGTGAAAACACAAGAGAAGAGCAACTCTTTGCCGAAATCTGGAATAACGCAATAGTTTATTTGGTATTCTAATTTTTATGTATTATTTAATTTGCACGTATTGTTTATTGTTATATCTGTCCATGGTAATTTGAAAAAACAAGCTAAATAAATGACAGTCATTTTGAGAACATGGCCGCTATCAACTGTCGAAGCTAAGAAGCCCCTATTAAAAGACACCATATGTCAACTAAAAGAAATACCTGGAAAGTGATGCTACTTTTCTGGTAGATGTTGTCGAATACAAGAAAAACACAATTTTGTTTTTCAAAATCCACTCTTTCAAAGATTAATTTAATAAAAAATGTAAGCCTGTACGTAAATATATCACTGCGACGCCTTACTATACAGATAGATCTACCAACGAAAGTGTTATAGGCTATGCTTTTTTTCAAAATTTGACCTGGGAGAGGTTAAAATCGGTGGAAAACGAGCTAAATTAGATCATGTGAGAAATAATGTTATATATTCAGTTTGTTTATGTCAATCACGGGTAAACGACTAAATAGATTTTGTTGAAATTTGAAGATACATAGATTCCTTTAACGAAAGTGCATTTAGGGTGCATCTCTAAGACGTCAAAATCAGGTGAAAACGATTGAAATTAATGACAATATTTTCTTCTTAAAGCCAAGTTTTTTTGTTTGCTTACATTTATCACCAATTAAAATGTATTGTACAAAAATATATTTTCAAAATTTGCTACTTGAAGTTCTAATAAGGGGTAAAAGTAGACTTTTTGGTTCTTAGAACATTCCTACGAAAAACGAACATATGTAGTTGTTACAGTATTTCTTGTTAACTGTAAAAGATAGATTCTTTAAACTTTTCACATGCTATTCTATTATCAAGTTACTCATTAAGATACAAAAATAACTTTCGGAAAATGGACGTGACACCAAATAATAATATTTATTATCGTACATCTCAATAAGCATACCAGCGGGAGACGTCAAAGTCGTCCAAGCATTTTCTTTATAAAGACCGGCAGTCGAAAAAAATGTATATGATTGCGTAAAACATATTTTTTTGCTAACTTCATGACCCGTTGAGAAACTTAAAATCGGTTGATATTCAATTAAAATGTTTGCTTATATATGTATGTATGTATGTATGTATAAAGTAAATAAAGTTACGAAAAACCAGTTTTTTACTAGTAACTCAAATTTTGGTTATTTAACAAATTTCGAAAACAGAGTCATGTTGTCCCCGACAATACCTACCAGAAAAAAAAATTTATCAATGCCAAGGTACATATGTATTTTTTTGTTGTGTTTCAAAAAAAATATATAAAGGGTCCGCCAAATATATTTTTTTTTTTTTAAACAGGGCGCAAAACATCGAGTGTAGCTTCGGCTGTGTGGAACGTAGTGCCGTCCTGTTGAAACCAAATGTTACTAATATCCTCCTCTTCAATCAAAAATTCGTTCAACATGGCCCGATAACGATCGCCATTGACTGTAACGACAACTCCTTGCTCATTTTCGAAGAAAAATGGCCAATTATGACTCTGGACCAATATCCGAACCAAACAGTGACTCGTCTTGGGTGTATCGGCTTTACAATGTATGCGTGCGGGTTTTCTGTGCCCCAAATGCGACAATTTTGCTTGTTTACATACCCGCCAAGATCAAAATGAGCTTCATCTGAAAAGATGATTTGTTTTTGGCAAAATCGATATCTTCTGTAAGTCGATCGCAGGCGCACTTAACGAAGCGAAAACGCATTGGACACAACCATATTCGTTCAGCGGAAGGATAAAACTAATTATCTGTCAAATCAGACATGAGCTAAGTGTTACCATTCACAAAATAAGCACTAGTTGAAAAAAAATGTTAGATGGCGGACCCGTTATAAGAAACTGTAGATTCCATGTTTGTTAATAATTTAATGAGAATTCGTGTCAGTTTCAGTTTCTTTTAGATTTCTGCATGCTATTTCTATCAGTTTAGGTGTGTAGGAGTAATGATAGAAAGTATGCAGAGGCAATTTTTATTGTGAAGAGTAGGAAAGTTTTAAGACTTGATATATATGTATAAGTATATTGGTTTAATAAAATATAGCGGGACCCAGTCCGCATTGCTGTTCCTAAATAATAAATTTAAGTTTTATAAAAATGTTATTGAATAACTTGATATGTAAAGCAAAAAATTGGAATATAAATTAGGCAGTATTATGGTGGAATATAAATTAGACAGTATTATGGTGTGGGGCTATTTTTCTAGTCAATCAATGGATCCAATTAAGGTTTTAAATTGTAAATGACTGATATTGGCTACAGATCTGCTTACATTATATTATAATGTATTAGTATGTAAACGAGAACATGGCATTAATTTAAAATACATTTTTAAGAAATAATTACATAATACGCGTTAATTCGTCGACAAAGCGCATGGAAAATTGCAAGTTACACAACACTCGTTAAAACTACATTTTTTGGCAACTGATTTTTATTTATTTTCCTATTTGTACATCGAAAAGTTGTTTACATTTATTCCGTTATTGTCACGCGTTGAACAGTTCAAAGTTAACCAACTCTCTGTCGTAAAAGCGTTAAAATCGTTCTATGCAAATGCACTAGTATAACTTTTTTTGACAGAAGTCTAGAGTCCACACTCGCACTAACACGTGGTATGTACTTCTACCTTTACGACTATAACTGATTGGATACAATCCAATGCGGTGCGTTTTATGAAGTGGCCTGTCCAAACCTTTCATATCAATACCATAGAAAATCTATAACAAATTCGAGTTACAATTTTCAAATTAAGTGGGTCAAAGCATCGCCGCTATGATGCAGTAATCAAAAATAAAGAATAACCAACAAATTAATAATTTTCATATCGCAAAACTAAGTGGCTTTTAACATTTTTTTTTTCGTTGACTTATATTGTGACTTTTTCATCCTTAAAAAATTTTTATACAAAACAAATTACATATACTCTTTAAAAATTAAATCTTTGTTATAATACAACGCTTGTACTACCGTGTACAAATTGTGTGCAAACTGCACTATACCTTTTGAGAACGGACCGAATTAATTTGTACTCCCAATAATTTTTATTAAAATATTATTTGACCTTCTAACCTTACTCACCCGGCGTTTTTTGGAAATCTTTGTTTCACGCTTTTGTTTGTTTCTGACTTTAGAAATACATATTTCCCTTTCACTGTTTAGCTGCTTAAGCCTACGTAAGGAAATAAAAAGTAATTTTACAAATTAAGTTTCCAAAGTGCACAGAAAAAACAATCTGAATTAAACGCAATAATCAGAAAATTTGAAACTGAATGCTTGTAGGCAGATTTACTACGCTTCTTTAGAGTTGCATTTAAAACTTTAAATACCGAACGTATATTTGATTTTTGAGTATACACGTTCAGAAATTAAATATGAATTTATAATTCTACTGAACGCAAAAGTGCGTTTTGCTTCATTTATTTTTAATGTTTTTCTAACTCTTGTTCTGAACAATCATTCAGAAAAGAAGTGTGAAATATTGAGTCAATTTTATCATAGAAAACGTAAAATATTTCGTCCGACATAAAGGCTGAATGTTTCGTTTGAAAAACTTAAATACAACAACGTAAACTTAATTTTTATCAAATTTTCGTCTTTTTTAACACTTTCACACAGACAGCAGAAGTTACCCAACAACAATTTTACAACTGTTTTAACCAAAACTAATATATGGATTTACTTGAAAATACTTACACATTTTCTCCAAACAAAGGCTATTTTAAAGTTTTTACTTTAGTTAAAAAAGAAAAGGAGAGATATGTATATATGTATACGTATGTATCTTGGACATAAATACACATATTTACTCAGACCAAAAATAATTTTGATTTCTTTAAGAAACGAATCTTTTTTTGTTTTTTTTTTGTTCAACAAATGTTTATTGGGTAATTTATAGTTTCTTCTACTTTGATTGATTTTAAGAACAATTTGATTTGGAATTTTTTTTTGCCGGAATTGAAAGAAAAGTTATTTGTTAAAAAGTAAATTATTTCAACGATAATAAATTTATACGCATATGTATTGTTCTTTTAGGAGCAGGAATTGAATACCGATATTTGAAACATAGAATAAAAATAGTATTGGGCCTAAAATTTCATAAAAAAATGTCAACCAACATTAATTAATATCTACAAATGTACGAGTATTATTATATAATATCCAAAACGGTGCGACAAAAAAAAAATGCCTCAGAAGTGATACTATTTTTCTCAAAGGCGGACGTATTGAGTACAAAAATAATCTGTTTTTCAAATTTTCGAAACACCTTCAAAATATTGAGCTACGGGTAAAAAAGTTGCATTACGTAAAAGTTTAATAACTTCTTAAATTTTGTAACGGGTTCTAAAATCTTATTCATAACTAAACATTCATTTTTAATTAAGTTATAAATAGTACGGTTCCTATATAAGGTAGTGAGTAAAAACCTTTCTAATCATTAAAAATGTGGAAAATATTTGATTAAAGAATGTGTTTGCTTGAGAAATGCACACAGATTCGTCAAAATGACTTAAAAGAATTATATTGTATATAATTGCACTTGTTTCCAAGTCATCCGAGATGCTTAAAATATGGTAACATTCAACTAAATTATTTGCTTATAAATGAACGATGGTACGAAAAGCCGGGTTTATAGCCGTAACCTAAGATTTTGAAAGTGTTTCGAAAATTTCAAAAACACTTTCTTGTTGAACTCGATAGCGATTGTCTGAAGAATAAAATCATTTTTCAGGTTTTTTAACTTCGTTCTTCTTTGTAGCAGAGTGTTTTTATAGCAAAATATAATTTGTTTTTAATAAGAGAAATAAAAATAATAAAAAATATGTTTTATTTAAATCAATAAACGCAAAATATATTGAATGTGCAAAGGTAATTACAGAATATAGTATACGTTTAGTCTATATAAATTGAATGCGCATTGGTATTTATAGGACATACATTTGGTAGTATTAAATGTGAACTTTTTATAATTGGAAACTTAATACAAGTTTCACACAAAACTGAACGATTTATTTGATTTCTTACTACAAATATTCCAAGTGCAGAAAATGTAATAAATGTTCAGAAAAACTATATATTTATTCGGTTTTCTACTACGTACTTTTTTCTGTGTGTAGAGTTTTATTTAGCTTTATACATCTTTATTAAACTAAGTTCGAAATATGACTTATTGCTCCTTGTACATGCAGTGATTACCTTACATATAAATTATTTATACAAATTTATCAAAATACATATATAAACTAAATCACGGAACATACGATGAAAGTTTTCTTGCAGAAATTTTCTTCAATTCTCTTTTAGATTTGCATTCGCGTCTACACTACGATATTAATTACAATGATATTTAGGATTTTCAAACAACATTGTTGTTGTATGACATTATGAATTTCATAACAAAAGAGAATTTCAGAGTACATGAAAGAGTGTACGCCATTACGTTCGTTTCTCTCCTTTCATCAACAAACTCAGACTTTCTGCAAGAAAACTTTCATCGTGTGTTCCAGGATTAAGTAATAAAATAATATTTTTCTGTAAATTACGAAACTATAGGCACGCTCGCATTCTGAATTCTAAAGGTAGAATTAGCCGAACTTTGTCATAACGTAACATTCTGTAGAAAATAGAATTCTTCAACGGTGTTACGTAACATTTATAAAGCAGTGATGGACTGTTTGTATGTGGGTATTTTTACTCTTTTTTTGGCACTTTTTCCCACACATTTAAAAAGATCAATTTAAAACAATTGAACAAAGCAATTTACAATAATTTGAACAAATTTAAAATATATTTTAGAAAATGTGTACCCGATTTTAAAAAATTTTACTATTTTTTAATACAAAATAGCTTCCTATGTATATTTTAATGTTGAAAAGGAAGAAACTAAAACATTAGGTTTAATAAACATTTCTAGGTGACAAGCAAACACTTTCAGGCTAATTATAGATAAGCAATTTTGTATATATGTATATAATTTATAGATCAAATTAAAAAGAATTTTGGATCAACATTTAACTGAGTAGTATCTTAAAATTTTGATAAACAAAAAGAAGGATATCAGGTAAAATATATTTCCAATTACTTTAATTTGGTGTGCAAAAAATTTGGTTGCATTGGTCATTGGTTGCCAGGAAAAAAAGAATTTTTTTGTGAATTTTAATAAAATTTCAACTATTTGATAAATAACTTTATACTCACCATGAGTTTTTTCTGGCAATAATTTGGTATATAATTTGTTGTATTTTATAATATATACACCTATATTACTCTTATATATTTATACTTATTATATCTACAAATAGATATCTAGCTGTTTATAGTTATCTGTGCTGTAACAAGTTTTTCATAATTTTGACGATAGGTTATTCAAAAGGCAAATTCACATATGTTTTATTGAAATGTCAAATAATTTGCAAAAATTTTGTAAACATATAAAAACAAATATCCGTGTATATATATATAAAAGAATGTGTGTTTGTATGTTTGTAGACAGAAGCAATTATCTTGAAATTTTTGCAATGTCCTTCAGAAAGAACTATAGCCTATTTTAAATGTTTTAACTTGGGCTGGAATGCTATAAAATGGGGAAGAGTGTAAAAAAATTTTAACAAAGATAAGAGTTGAAATAATTATTAAAATAGAAGTAATTAAAATAGTAGTAGTAGCCGGGCTTGAGTTAGGAATAATACATATAAAATGACTAGTATATTAGACAAATGTTGCCATATCTTTAAAGATAAAAATACGTAGGTATAAGTTACGTTGAAATTACCACAGTTGTTTTAGCGAATAGGTAAAGATAACTGTTAGGTACGCACACTACCAGATATCTGTTTGTAGAAATTACGGGCATTAGATAAAAATATTTCTATGCCTATTTGACACTTTCTTCAAAGTGTACACATTTCGAACATTTATTATACTCATCACTGTGATTTCAACAGCTATTTCTTTTCCATTTTAATAATTGATATACACACATTTGACAAAAACATATGACACGTTTTTAAGTGTTATATAATCGCATAGACTTTTTTCCAGTACGCTACGTTACATTACGTCTACGACAACGTTTGGCTAACCAAGCTTTGACAATGTAATGGCCTCACTAATCGAAACATTTTTCCCATTAATTTTTACAAAAATACAAAAAAGTAGCATCCATAGGTTTTCTGTCCGAAAATGGCGCTGAAAACAGCTATACCATACATATGGTATAAAATAACCGAAAGTGTTAAAAGATTAATATCGCACACTCAATCAAATTAAACAGTTACTACTAAACATTTTCAAATGTCCAGGAGAGGCAAAAAACTGTTTTTTTTTTTAGATTATTTGAAATTAATTTACGTACTTATACTATAAATAAACAAACATTTGAGATTTATCTTTTAAAATATACATAGTCCAATAATCGGGCTCTCAAGTATTAAAACTATATGTATTTTGATCATTATTTTTAATTAGAAATTAAATTTTTAATTAAAATTACAATAACTAAATATGTAAAGAAACATTAAAGATATGTTTGAAGAAGAACTTAAAAAAACTCACTCTTTTAATTTACGAAAAAATAAAATTAAGCCTAAAAGTAATAATGAAACAAAAAAGACACCTATTGGTTGACTCACAAATATTTTATGATGTTCATAGTAGGATTTATATTTATATCAAATCTTTTACTATCAGATGTTATTTGATTATGTGATAAAATATAGGAAAGCCGTATAAGGATAAGAATGCTTCAGAATGAACAAAGCCTGAACATAATGTTTTGTGTACATATTTATCATTGATATAGTACGGAGCTAAAGTCAGATTATTCTCTGGATAGTTGAAACTATTAATATATGATTCCGAATCAATTTAATGATAACATTGTCTATTCTACTTACTTTTGCAGAATTATATAACTTTTGGTTTGATATATTTTTAATATATTAATATATTATATTATAAGGTAATATGTTAAAGCATATTTAAAAAAAGCAGCCATATATTAATACAGGAAGTATTCAAGCTTGATACAATAAAAATTTTACTCTTTCTGAAATCAATTTAACCGTTGGTTTTAGGTATAAGATAGGGGTATCGTTGAAGAGGTCGTGGTCTAGTTATTACGCATCTATTCAAAAAATTTTACTTTTGTTTGAAAAATATAAAAAAAAAAAATAAAAAACAAAAATCATTTAGCGAATGTAAATAATTATAGAAATTTCAATGGTTACAATACAAATTTGACAACTTTAAGATAAATTATTTTTAATTTATTCGCTATTATTTTGTGCTGCATCAGCATCTTCTTCTTCACTGCTAGGGTAAATTCACCTTATCAGATGATCGGAAAAAAACATTTTTCATCCTTGTGAACAAGCAATTGTTTTGTCATAGGAATGTTGTAAATAGCCGCAACCACCGGGTCTGTATATATTAAAAAAAAGTTAAAGATATCTTCTCTTTTTGTTTTTCACTGCTTATTTATTGGTAAATATATTATATTTACGTACTATAGTAAGCACTAGTTAACAATAACATTTTTGTATATTCAATGTCCCTAAGCGGGCAATCTAGAATTATTTATATAGTAGAAGTTGCTTTTACCAACAAATTTTTAGCTTATGTTTAATGTATACTAATCAATATATATGTACATATATATACACATTACAATAACCGCAATGAAAATATTTCTTAAATCAAGAAATCAAAGAAATGCTGCTTTAGTATCAAGTTATTTCCAAGGGTTTGTCAACAGAGTAAAAGAAAGGTAAATATAATTCCTCTACATAACCGCCAGAATTCTTTGGTTCTTGTTTTTTGCACTAATCTTAAATCTTCGTTTGATATACGAGTACTTGTACTATATCTCATATATATCCAATTGGTGTAAATTACAATTAATTTTTTTGCCGTTAGAACGTCTATAATTATGGTAAAAAACTGAAGTGCCATTTTCGTTTTGAATTATATTTTTATTATCAAGATATACAAATGCTTCAAGAGGGACAAAATTTCTTCCAGGCAAATTCATAAATATTTCTAATTTGTATAATATGAAGCCATTATTAGATTATTTGCAATACATTGTGAGCATCTTAGAATATTATTCTTGATTAAGTTGATTATAAAGTTATCTATTCTTATTACATTACATTTGCACAATTGTACAATTTTTTATTTGAGATGTATTTTAAATATGCAGTTTGGGGGAATCTGCATAATGATGTACAGGCTCTTAAACACTTCCTTTTCTCCATGATAGAAGGGCAACCAGTCTGATTAAAACTTCATACATAACTCTACGTTTTATATATTTAAAGTGATATAATGCTAAGTCTAAGTGTAAGCCTAAATATTTAACCACAGTAATTAGAGAAGAGATTTAGAAGAGATTTAAATCCAAATATTTTAAAATTTATCCTAATATTGTAGTGGCATCTATTTACAGGCGGTATGAACAAAATTTTTTCGCATTTTTTGATTGATTCTTAAATTCCAATTAATTGCGTAACGTTCAACGATATTGTAACTATTTTAAAGATTTTGATTGATTTTTTCTCTCTATCATCTAATCTGGAAGATATATAATAATATAATCTGCAAATAAAATTTTGTTGTCTATTTGATTTTGCATATCCAGTATGTTTAAATTAAATAGAGTGGGAGAATTAACTATACCTTGTTTAAGATTTTTATAGGGTATAATAAATTTCTTCGCATTTTTCATATTAAATATTAATATTTTCTTTTTTCCCGTTACTCCTCTTGGGAGCATATGGTTTCCACAAAGCATCTCCATCTAACACGGTTTTCTGCTGTTGACTTTGCCTCCTCCCATGTCAGGTTGTTCTGTCTCAGTTCTTGGATAATTGTGCGTTTCCAGGTGTTTTTTGGTCGACCGCGATTTCTTGAGCCTTGAGGATTCCACTCGAGTGACATTCTAGTGATACTCACTCTCTCCCCACTTTCTTTTCCTTATTTGTTTCAGTATGGGCTCCTCATTAGTCATGCTCCACAGTCCTGCGTTACTTATGGTGTTAGGCCAGAATATTCTGCATATGATTCTGAGGCACTTTTTAATGAATACCTGGAGTTTCTGTGTGATATTATTCGATACAAATCAGGTTTCACTGCCATACAGCAGTACTGATTTATCGCATGAGTTGAATATTCTGAGCTTAGTCCGTCTGGATATATGTGAGCTTCTCTATACTGACTGCAGTGGTCCAAATACCGCTCTCGCTCTATTGAGCCTGTTATCTATGTTTGTTTTTGCGCCACCATTTGTAGTCATTGTGCTTCCTAGGTAGCAGAAGCTATTTACGTATTCGACTGGTTGACCTTGTGGCATGATGTTTTCCGTGCTCGTATTGTTTATTCTCATGGCTTTGGTTTTCTTGATGCTTATCTTAAGTCCAACTCTACGAGCCAATCTTTCTAAGTCCTCCAGTTTCGTGAGTAGTAATAATCCACACGTTGTCGAATGGCCTTTCTATGTCAATTAAATAGGCTCCAGTACAATTGCTTATGCCAATTAAGAAGTTACTCTATGTATAGCGTTGATTTTAGAGTGTCTATACTTGAATCCAAATTGTTTGTCATTTTTAATTTCATTGTTTTTACAAAATTTCAAATATTTTACTTATATTAGGTAACAGACTTATCGGGCGTAAATTCTTTGGACTATTGGTTCTTAATCCTTTTTAGGCAAAAGCACAGTTTTCGCTGTTTTCCATTTATGAGGAAAGTATGAATAATTTAGCATATTGTTAAATAACTTGCAGTATTCAGTGACCAGTATTTGAGGAATATTTTTAAGAACAATTCTTGGGATATTATTAAAACCTGAGGATAGTATATTTCTCAAACTTGAAAATATATATGCTAGATCAGATTTAGTAATGAAATAGTTGTGTGTTTGTGATTCGTTAATATTATTTGATTATAACGACTCATTAAAATTGATAAATGTGTTCTTTTCATTATCAAATGTTCGTATTCTTTAAATGAATATGCGACTTGTTAATGTATTGAATTATTTGGTATTGTATTTTTGCTTTCATTAATTGATACGAAGAAAGTCCTAATAGTATCAGAATTTGATCCTGGTCATCTTCTATTTAATTATTACAATTATCCTTCGTTAGATGTGGCGGATTTATTCCTGCATAGTTTAACAAAGTTACTGAGTTTTCAGGAATTTTTAACATCTCTATGTTGAAGGGTGTATATTTTCTAAAATTCATTTTAATCTCTTTAAACATATTTACTGAATCTTTAGGTTCAATACTTGTTAGTTCTTTCTTAATCTTGTTATTCATCATGTTATAAAAATTTTCATTTTTTATTTTTTAAATTAATTTAAGTTTAGTTTTAGCTGGGATAATATTTTCTTCAGACACTATTTGCTCTAATCTGTTATGTCTCTTTATAACATTGAGTATTTTGCTTTTTAAAAGTTACTTATTTTGTAAAATGTATTACCTTTTTTATACTTCGGTATTATTTCATCAATTGTTGTGATTATTATATCATTTAGCCTATCTATGTATGCGGTAATCAATTTCATTGCTTGTAAGGTTCCGATTGTTGGTAATCGGTGTATCTTTTTTGATATTCCATTCCAATTTATTTTGAATTTTTTTCCAGTTTCTAAAAAATTTTCCTTGACGCCGAAACATGCTATTTTATATTGAATATTTATAACATAAATGTCACTTTAAAGTATGTAGCTTTCTACTTTAAAACTATTTTTAAAGTTAACGTATTATTAACATTAAGGAATTTTGCTTAACAAAGCTTTAACGAGCTTTGTAATTTTTTCTGCATATGCCTGAAAATGTGTTGCAGAACTGTTGTTGTTCATGTTTTGCTTTTTTTCTTTCGTTTTCGAAATTTTTATTATATAAATCTAAATTAACACTGTTTTTAGACTTTGCTATATCGTTGGTGTTGTTATATTAGTTAAGAGCATTTTGCTTACTCATTTATATAATAATAAAAAAGAAAATTTTAAAGTTTTCGGTTTTTTTTCTCTATTTGTTTATTTTTGTTTTTGGTAACAACAAAAGAAGGTATTTATTGGCATAAAAAGGTTTTCAGTATAACACAAAGCAATTGATTGGTCCTCCGTAACACACACATCTATCACATATCACGGTAGCGATCAAACTCGTTAAAGATATCTTCTGAATCATTAATTGTATGTTTCTATATGACGTGTCACTCAAAAAATTCACTGAAATGAGCGAAGAAATTTGTTTTGGGTTTCTGTATTACACATATTGTTTTGATTTGAGCGAAAACGTAATAGTTGCCATATTTATTATGTTTTTTTGGGTTTCCATATTGCGAATTTAATCGTCACGCACGTTAAATACAAAAGACCAAGCAAAAGCATTCGCCGAGTGAGATAAAAATTAATATTTTATTAATCTGTAAAAAATATTTTCAAAAAATGAGTTCGGAAAACAAAAAAGGTAAGTTTCAATATTTGTAATAATAATAAACATAATCTTAACAATATAAAACAGTTTTAGTATAAAGACTACAGCTCTTTAATTAAATAAATTAATTGCATGTATGGGGAATTTTCCACATATTGCTACAGGTAGCCATACATTAGGAAGTATACGTGGGATACAGTGGCCAAAAAATTAAATTCATATGGCCCTTCAGAAAGAAATGGTAGTGAGTGAAAGAGTATTGTATTCTGTGTAATTTTGATGATTGATAAAAAAATATACAATTACAGGTATGGCATGATCAAAACTGCAAGTTAAAAAGGAAAATGGCAGAAAATAAACAAAATAAATGCGTAAATAAACAAAATGCAATGAAAAGGGACATTGATAGAATCTGCCATCTTTCTCCAGCAGCCGATCCGAGTGGAAAAACTTTTGGTGTCTCTGCAGCTAATACAGCATTGCAGGTTCCTTGTAACAGCAGTAAAACGTTACAACTCCGCCTAGAAACCACAATATAGCAATAGTTTCACCAACAACTTCTGAAAAATTAACGTTCACTAGAAACAAACAAATAGATAATTACCAAGAGAACCGCTAATGCCGCCTATAGAACGACCAATTACAACTAAACCAAAGATGAGCAGATAAAGTTATTAAGAAAGCAATTAGAAGTTCAGGAAGAAGTGAAGAATGCAATTAAAGCACAAGCTGAGGTCGCCCAAATTACTGCTGCAGTAATTAAAGTAATTGCCGAATCGACTAAAATGATAGCAGAGTCCATCGCCGCTATTCTAAACCATTTAAAAGATGGTGATTAATCCGTAAATAACACATATATTAGTTCAAATTGATTTACTTTTTTGAAGTTTTTTTTTAATTAAAATTAAGCATACAGTATAATTAGAAAAAAAAATGGAAAGTGCAGGGTATGTAATACAAAATTAAATTTTAAGTAATTGAATTAAATTTTTATTTTAAGTATTTTTGTTAACTTTTATTAGTTAATAAATGAAGTAAAATGTTATATAAATGCATTATTGTTGTTTTTTAGGTCAGATTTCTTGCTATTCCATTTCTTATACTATTGGCTGTTGATGATTCTTCACAGCTTAACTCATCACAATTATTGTCATCATCACCCTCTTCATCATCGCCATTTTCAGAAGAAGGAAGTCAATTATTTTGTAATTTACAATTAGAATCTCCTGTAAGAAATATTTTTTCGTATAATGATTGTTGCTGGTTAAACATTTTTAGCACATACCAAGGAGCCAGGTGTTTATCTTTCCTTTAAGGTTTTAAAACATCAGGTTTTAAAACAACATTAAGGCATCATGGTTAGCCCCTGGATGTCTTGCATCTACATATGGTATAATCATATTGTGGTCATAAAGCTAAAAAATAAATTGAACAAATTTACATTTCTTGGTGATATGTAAAACACTACTATTATTATGATTTGAATTAATTATTCTACAAACAGTTTCTTACCAACATTACGCTTATGCTGTAAAAGCCTTACGATTACAGTAAAGGTGATTTAAATTGTCTCGAGGTGACTTAATTTTAACGTGTGTTCCGTCGACACAACTTACAACACCGGGTATTCCACCACTGCTATAAAAGCTATCTTTCACTTTATTTTCCTCTTCGCCGGTTTTCTCAAGTTTTATCCATTTTGAGCACAAGTGTTCTTTAAAGATATCTAGCAATTCACTGATAACTTTTGACAGTTGAGATTTGGACATTGTGCTTAAACACTCACTTCCAATGGATTATTGATAGCCACCTGTTGCCAGAAGTGTTAAAAATGTCGCTAGTTTAACTGTCTCCGTAAGTAGCTTTTTAAATACTTCTTTACTTACTCGTAATGTAGCAATAAAACTTAAACAAACAAATTAATTACAATCATAACAAAAATTAATTTAAAACCCCGCCTCAAGAAGATCAAGTACATTTGTGGCATCTCGTAAATTTCTCAGACTTAAATGAGTGTCCTCGTTTTCGTTGTCATTATTATCATTTTTAAAGGCTACGGCAATTGAATCAAACATCTTTGTATTGGAATATTATTTTTTAAAATGTATTAAAGCACTTAAAATATTTTTCTTACTATAAATTATTTTTTTCTGTAAACAAAAAAACAGCTGTTTTTTGCCTATTTATTTTTTTACAGGGCTTCCACTTTAATTAAAACAAATATGATTTTATATGAAAAAAGTAAACAAAATAATAAAACATGTTGGCAATATTATCATGATACAAACATTGCAAACGATTAACGTTAGCTCGAGCAAGCTTGACGAATGTGATACAAAAAATCATTTCATTTGCCACACGTCTTTTGGAAACACAATGTAATTTCACTACATTTCCTTGCGTTATGCTCTCTAACTTTTTTAATATTTTATTAATAGAATCTTGCGCTACCGTAGACAAAAATCTATGAGGCAATTTTGAATTACTTCCAAACTGTGAATAAATAATTTGTGTAGCGTTGGCGACATGGATAATTGTTTACGAAAAAAGTTTCACCGTTGCGATAATATAGAAAATGATTTAAACTTTTTAAAATTTATTTAGTTGCCAATCGGAAATTCCCGTTCCCGAAAATATCAGAATATTTTGGACTCTAAATTCGGGAGTTTTAAATTTTTAAGTTCTGTGATTTATAAATCCCGTTTTATTTTGTATAATAATATTTGATGTACTATACATACATACAGTGGCTACAAGGCAAACTCGGACACTATAATAAACTGATTTTCTTGCTAAAAATCAAACTAATAAGAAATAGTTACGTAAACTTTTGTACATATATATATATATATATATATATATATATATATATATATATATATATGTATATATATATATATATATATATGTATATATATATATATATATATATATATATATATATATATATATATATATATATAAATATCAGCTGTTTACTGCCAAAAATTGGTCGAATCTATTCACAAGAGACTCCAAATGGTTATAAAAATCAAGGGTCAGCACACAAAACATTAAATTTATAACAATAAGTAATTTTCTCAAACTTTACGTATGTAGCCGTCCAAGTTTCGCCTGTGTAACTTTATATATATATATATATATATATATATATATATATATATATATATATATATATATATATATATATATATATATATAACTTATTGTTATAAATTTAATGTTTTGTGTGCTGACCCTTGATTTTTATAACCATTTGGAGTCTCTTGTGAATAGATTCGACCAATTTTTGGCAGTAAACAGCTGATATTTTTTCCCATTCATCTAATAAAACCCTTCTTAGCTCAAATTTGGTGGAAACTGACTGATGCTGAACTTTTTTATTGAGTTGCAGAGTTGAATGACTTCTGCCAACAATCTTTGAAATTTCGCGAACACTTTTTGCTTTTCTTGCATGCTCAATAATAAACTTTTTTACTTCGATACTAGTTTGTCCCCGTTGTCTAGCCATCTTCTTGATTTTAGCACTGTTTATTTTGTATAATTTTTGAAAACTCAACTAAAGGGTTTTCCCCTAAATATGAAAATTATATCAGCTAAGTTGGCCGAATTGAAATTACAGAGTTGCAGTTATTAACCCATAAAAGTTACTGTCCGAGTTTGCCTTGTGCAGGTCATTTTGACTTTCAAAGCGTACATTTTGACTTTTAACGTACAGTTATTAACTTTCTGAGTAAGTTTTTCCTTTTGTACGTGGAAGATAGACACAAATAAGAAAATAACTAAATTTTATTAAAATAATTAAAATGTATGATTTTTAAGCGATCGGAAATATTTTAGTATAGTGTACAAGTTTGGGTTGGAACCACTGTAAATAGTAAGTTTGTTACTGATATGCAAATTAATTGAAAAAATTTTTAAAGTTAACGATTGCAAATGGTAAGCGCAATTTTTTTTTTTTTTTTTTTTTGGTTAAAAAATAAAAGAACAATTAATTTTTTAGAATATATGTCTAAAAACCATGATAAATAAAGCTAATTGTCTGATGACAATTTACATTAATAGGTTCATATGATTAAATAAGAAAGAAATGATCGCGATGAGCCGCAAAAAAGTCATCGCAATTAACTTTTGCTGTTGTTATAGATCGTTTGACTGCTTCTGATGGACTGCCTTTTTAATTTTTTATAACATTTGTATTAAAACTAAAATACGTACCTCGTTGCGAGCATGCGAATTTGACAATCCGTTTTATAATGTTTTTTAAAATTCGATCTAAATTAGTAGACGATGCATTTGTAATTTTTTAAAACCTTGTTTTAATGATGTCCAGAAATGGTTTTTAGTCATTTAGGCGTAATATCATGCACAAAACATATCACAAAAATAGTATCACAAAAATAGTATATCAGGTATTTATCGCACCCTGTTATTTACTTGTAACAAAGCAACCAAAAAATTGTAATGAAGCATATCCGAAATTTCAAAAAATTAATCTGGTGATTAAGTTTATCGGTAGGAAAAAATTCAATTTTTTAATTTGTTCCAATAGCCATCATATTATATGAATTCATTCTGTTTTAATAAGCGTTAGTATAACAATAAGAATTCATATGTGTGAAAACGTAAAAAAATAATAAAATTGATTTTTTTTTATATAAGACCAGCACCCAGGGGATGGCTCCTACTCATGCAGTGCATTGTGCTGGTACTAGGAAAATAGGTTATTGGAAGGAGGACAGAGGGAGTAGTGTTTATGGACGTTAGATTTAAATTTACTCATGTCGTAAGTGGCAGGAAATACTTTCGCTGGAAGATTATTCCACAACCGAACAGTGCGACCAAAGAACGAATTCTCCCTATAATGCGTTGTGTGATTTACTGGACAATCAACTACAAAGGGATGCGCTCTACGAGAAATACGAGTACTACGTAAAAATATATGATTTGTGGGAATTAATTCCTTAATTTCGTTAGAACACATTTCGTTATAGTACCGATAGAACAATGAAACACACGCCACATTGCGACGGTGCTCCAATGAATCGATAGAATTGGCTACCCTACCGTCATTGATGAGCATCTTCGCCCTCTCCTGTACGAGGTCGAGAAGCTCCAAAATAGACTTTAAAGCACCGGCCCATACATGAGAGTTGTATTCCATTTTGGGACGGATATAGGTCTTGTAAATATTAAGGAGATCAGATGGGGTGAAGTATTTCTTGCACCGTCTCAAAAAACCAAGGCACTTGAATGCTTCTTTCGACACTTGAAATATGTGATCATTCCAACGATCGTCACAGTGAATTCTCATGCCCAGAACATCAAGAGCATCTGATTCCTTAATATCCACATTACCCATTGACACAGATGACAGCACACCACCACGCCTGTGTTTTAAAAAACAACATTGAGTCTTACGTGCATTAAAATCGACCCTGTTCGCACGACCCTACTCGGAGACCTTCACCAGGTCACTTGTGAGTGTGACGTTCATATTCATCCTTCTTACCCCAACCTCCAAAAGGCTCGGTCTACGATCAAAGGAATATGAGTGACAAATGTTGCTGTCATCCGCAAAAGAGTAGATAGGATTAGAAGTGAGAAGAAGAAAGTCGTTAAGAAATATTAGAAAAAGAGTTTACCCTGAACTCGTCGGATGAGACCCCATCTATAACCACTCTTATAGAGCGATCTCTGAGAAAGCTCGATATAAATCGAGAGAAGTGACTATCGACACCAAAAGCATTAAGTTTCGAAATGAGAGCCTCGTGCCAAACTCTATCAAACGCCTTTGAGATATCCAGAGCCTCAACCTTACTCTCGCCAAAACCATGAATGGACTTGTTCCACTTCTCCGAGAGCAACGCCAGCAGGTCACCAGTAGAACGGCCCTTTCGGAAACCGTACTGACGATCGCTAAGTAAATCGTTGGACTCCAGATATCCCACAAGGTGGTGATTAATCATACTCTCCATAACCTTGGAGAGTGTGGAACAAACTGCTATTGGACGGTAGTTCTCAGGGTTACTAGCCTCGCCCTTTTTGGGGATCGGCGTTACATTAGCAACCTTCCAGCAAGATGGAAAAATACCGGCGCGATATGACGCACTGAAAAGGTGAATTATGGACGCGCAAGCGTCGAAGAGCACTGCTTCAGGACCAGTGCTGGTATGCCATCCGGCCCAGAAGACTTGTTAACGTTGAGATTTGCAAGAACCCTTTTTACAGCACGAGCTCGAAAGAATATACTAGGCATAGTTACTGATACTCTTTCAAGTTCGGGCAGTGGTTGAACGCTCTCCGGCAAGTGAGAATTACTTGCAAACATTTCGGCCTTTTCAACTGGGTTCGTGAATGAGTGGTCATTCTTTATAAGAGCAGGAACCGAACTAGCGTTGTTCCTCAGCCTTTTAACGAATGACCAAAAGTTTTTACTTCCCCGCGGAAAAGTAAGAACTTTAGCACGAAGGCGCTGTTCGTATAAAGCCTTTTCGCGTCTAAGTACTGCGGCACATGAACATCTCGCCTGTTTGCGAAGCAAATCAGTGTGGGCATATTTGTTATTGCGCCAATTCCTGAATGCTTCCTCTCTTGATCTGACTGCCAATTTGCACGTCAGATTAAACCAAGATTTGTTTCTGGGTTTAATCGAAAGCTTTTTGGATGGGATGAAAGTAGTTAAAAATAGAGCGTTCCGTAGCCATGGGTGGAACCTCGCGAAGAGCGATGGACGAGAATGAGGCAGAAACTGTGCAATGATCCGAATTTCCGAGAGGTGCAAGAACCTCAACTACATACTTTTCAGGGTGTGTAGTGAGGAAAAGGTCGAGGGTATTGTTCTGGTGCCCATCTACACACGATATATGTGTTGGTTCATTCACTAATTGCGCAAGGTGATTGTGCGCGGCAAATAACTCAACGTATTGGCCTTCCGGAGTTGTACGGCCTGAATGGCGTAACCAAGACGAATTATAAACATTGAAATCAACAGCAACAACAATTTCACTGTTCGGATAATTCGAAAAGATACTCGATATTGATTGATTTGTAACCGTTTAAAGTTAGTGGAATAAAAGCTAAATTTTTTAAATATTTTTTTTTTAGTTTAAAATTTGTACATTGAAGGCGCGCCGCACATTGCGTCTATCCCATAGAACGAATGGGCACAAATAGAAAGAGTTGTTGTAGACAAATGAAATTTTGTACAGACAATTATTAGGACAAAATATAGATACATATGTATATGCAAAATATCGAAAAAATAGGTAAATATCAAAAGAGGACAACGAACACGCCCATTTAATTTAGTTTTATTTTTGTGGTTATTGCAATAAAAATAATAATACAAATTTACTTAAATCTTCAAATTTTGAATTTGAATAATAATTTTAATTATTTCTGGGTTAATATATCATATATAAATTTATAATTTATATAATTTATGCATTTTTTATTTGCCTTAAGCTAAAATCAGTAAAATTTATGAAAATTTCTCTAAATTATTAGCCTGTTTCACGATATTGAATGCAAATCAAAGCGAACGAAAGCAAGTCCCTAAAATTTGCTTCATTCTGGGTTTCCATATCTCGAAAGCTTTCGTTCGTTCGCACTTATGTGTGTCAATTTTGTAATTTACGTTATAGTGCTTAAAATACTACTAATATGTTCAGTGATAATAATGTAATAAAAATTAAAGAAAATTACGAAAGAAAGGTAAATAATAAAAGTAAACACAAACAAAAGAAATTAAAATTTGTTCATGTAAAATATAAATATAAACAGATTACAATTTTGTAACTGTGTACATTTTACCAGCCATTTTACTTCATTTCTTGGATTATCGGAACAGTATTTAAGTACGAAACCTAAGTACAAGCTATTAAACAATTGAGGAGCATTACAAGTATATGTAATTCCGATGAGATTTGTTGGAAATTTGGATTTACGCAACACATTTGGGGAAAGTGGCAGAAGAAACTGCAGAAGAAGAAGTGAGATAAGTTAATTAAGAAACAGCAAATGCGTAAATAAAAATTAGCTATAATTTGAAAGAAAAAAGTTAATTGCAATTGTTATAAAAAATAATGAAAAATTATTTTAGTACGAAAACAAAACAGGTTGCGAGTGAAGTTGACGTTTGTGTTCACCTTGTAGACAACCTGTTCGAAATAGTGAGACAGAATTTTGTATGAAAATGCTTACGTTTTCATTCGACTCGTCGTTCGAGTGACTGTTCACAAGAAGTAGAAATAGAGAAACACAAAAGTGTTTTCAAGCGCTTTGGAAGCGAACGAAAGCATTCTTTTAATATCGTGAAACAGGCCATTAATAACATTTTATCATTCATTTTGATCTCGCTTTTTATGTGTATAGATATGTGCTCATATGGAAAAGCAGCTTAACTCGATATAAACACAAATTAAGCTTTTGCCTTAGGAGCTTCATAAAAGTCAAGGCGCATTGTTGTACTTATTCCAGTTTTTTAAATCTTTCTTGTTTGCCAATTTTATGCGCGTTTACTTTTTAATTAAAGTCTTGTCAAACGATATTGCATTTGTCAAAACATCTAATGTGCATTAGTAATTTTTGTATACATATTCCAATTTTTCGTGCTATATAACTTAAATGGATTTAAACTAATACATAATTTTACCGTATTCTTTTTTAGGTTCCAATAAAATGCCTTGTATTTACTTAAAACTATACAATACTTAAGGTTCAGTAAAACGCAAGTCTCAGTATCATAAAATGATGAAGAATGCTCTCTGTTTACCAATGCTTTTTTAACTTTTACATTTATTGCTTTATAAGGTTGTTACCAATGAGGTAAATTAATGTTTAATTTTTTTTTTTGCGCAGGTCAATTAGGATAAAAATTACACAAAATTTGGAATATCTTAAAACTTCTTTTTTCGACTTTTTTTCTTCCATATTGACACAGATATACAGTCATGTGAAAAATAATAGGAACACTTATATCAAAATAGTTAAAAACACAACTCTGTTTTAATATTCAAACATTTCAGCTGTATTTTTTACGACCTAAAGAACCGTTATCTGAACAAACAAGTTTTGTACCGCTTATTATAGCTCAGTTATAACTTATTTTCTCTTAAGCTCTTAAGGAAAACTGTAATGTGTCAATGCAACTGAAGCCCGGTTGCCATCCATAATCGACGAATTATTATTTTTTTTCCTTTTAAAATGACGGTTAGTTTAACTATGCATGAAATGTTCTGAAAAGAGGTATAATTTTTCATAATTTTTTAGTAAAAATGATTTATTTTTTAAGACTGCAACATCTTTTATTTGACGTTTGTGGTGGAAACTCCAACTTTTTACCCTTATTTTTTTACACTTGGTATAGGTATTATAAAAATGCATGTTTTGATGGAACATTATTTCCCTGTGTGTTGTAAAAAGATCCATTTTCCCACTTCTCAATTTTTACAACCAAAAAAAAAAAAAAAATTTAATGAATAGCCCTTATTATTATTTTGTTTTTTTTTTTTTTTTGAATACTTAACTAAAAAATTATATTTTTTGTGTTATGACACTAATGAAATTAATGTGTAATATATGCATGTACATATACATATGTTTGTATATATAAAACTTGTATAGTTTAATATTAAATTTGAAGATAAAATACATATCCTTAATAAAAATAAATAATGTTCTTGATTGTTTTTATCAGGTTAGGCTGGAATCGTTCTTTAGTATGAAGAACGCGTTGTATTGACTGACGCGTTGTATTGTTGGAAAAACATTTCGTGTTATTCTCTAAA
Organism: Wohlfahrtia magnifica; assembly: GCA_023159175.1. Classification (NCBI taxonomy): domain Eukaryota; kingdom Metazoa; phylum Arthropoda; class Insecta; order Diptera; family Sarcophagidae; genus Wohlfahrtia; species Wohlfahrtia magnifica. The sequence continues at coordinate 59,915 of JAKWBJ010000090.1, read as the reverse complement.
AATGGTAACAATTTTTCTTTGATTCACAGTTTTATAGTTTTAATAGTTTTGCATCATCTTTCTACGCCAGTAATAATCGAATGCAACGATAACTTTTTTGCGGCTTTACTGCAACAAAATCGACATAATCCATAGAATTCATCTAACAACTTAGAATTGCCAAATCGAGAATACCGTCACTGTAAAATGCTTCCTATACCAATATCTACCGTCACCGATGTTCGTTTTGAGAAAGATCGTGGTTTCTTTCGTTTGCTTGTACATTTTTCTTTGCAAACTCCGGACGAGGAAGTAGCTTTGGCATGGTCATCAGCTTGGTTATGGTTTTGGCCTCTTTCATTATTCTGTTTATTGAAGAATTGGACACCTTTAAGCTACACTTTTGAGAAATCTGCGAAAGACTTTTCATAGAATTGCTAGTAGCGTGAAAAAGTCTTTGTCGATCTCTGTCTAATAACTTTTTTTGGTTTCGCCCTTTATTTTTTCCTTTCTCCACTTAAATTTTTTTTTTTAATTCCAAAAACTTTATCTGAACGATTAATTAATTTTCTAACTAATTTTCCGGTAACTTAAAAGCTAAATTTTGCTTTTTTAATTTCAGGGAGGTACTTACCACGTGGCATTTCGTTTAAAAACTGATAGATGGCAACATTTTAAAAAGTTGTATTAAATTATGTGATATAGCTTTGAATTGAACTCATTTAAATTGATTTTTTGCAATGCGTTTGTAGTAATGAAATCTATATATACAAAAAAGTTTTACTATGTTCGCCGTTTTATAACTCTAAGCCGGTTTACGAACTAATAGATGCGTTGGAAAGGTGTTCTTTCACTGATGGTTTTGGCTCAACTGGGCGATGCCGCGTCCATTTAAAATTTATTATATAATTATATTTCGTTATCTTTAAAACGGTAATAGTAAGAGTTTCTAAATTTGGCCCAAATAACTTTGTAGTCAACACAAATCATTAATCAAAAAGTGGGCTGAATTGGATAAGTGGAGTAGCACCTCCCATACAGGGTAAATACTGATTTTTGTATATCTTTGGAAGGGTAAAAGTGAAAGGCTCTGAATTTGGTTTAAAGAACTTTGTGGTCAATATAAATCATTAATTTTAATATGTAAAAATCGAGTATTTTTAAGCGAAATTATCTATATATACATTATATATATTCAATTGCGAAGATTAAATGTTATGTTAATATCAGTCAAATGGCCGCCAGGGTTATGTTTGCAGGGTATATTCTTTTTATGAAATATTTCATCACCAATTCTCACATATGTGGGTGTATGTTCTTGATAACTTCACGACATACATCTTTGAGGTCTTGAATCGATTGGGATCTGTTAGTATAGACCTTATCTTTCACAAAGTCTATAAGAAAAATATCTAAAGATGTTATATCACAAAATCTCAGTGGCCAATTGTACCGATACTTGTGGTGAAAATTACACGATCACAATTCGCAAAACTAAAACATTTTTGGGTCGTCGATTAGTATCTTTTAAGACTGTAATTGTGGAATAGTGGAAAAATTTGAGCTGTTGAGACATGTTAAGCTGCAATCACATTTTAAAAATATATGATGAGAAAACGCGACTACTATTTTGTAGATATATTTGATCTTTTATTATTACTATTATTTTTATTTATTTATTTATTTATTTATTTTTTTTCGATTAAGTAATTTCAAAATGTAAACATTTTTTGACGCTGTTATTTGTTTTTAAATATTTTTTTAAGAAATGCTGACATAAAAGAAACTTTCCACAAAACGTAACTTTTACAAAAAAGTAGTTCCGTTCTTTTGTCAAATATTTCACAAATGTGACCGTAACTTTAGAGCCTTGAAGAGCCATTATCATATATGTTACTAAAGAACAACTAAAAATATTGCTCTTGCAGGACACAGTGTTGAAAACAACCTAGATTTGTCCATTTCTCGTCGATCTTTGGAATTGAGCATTTAAGATTGACATTACACCGAATTTGCATAAAGACTTAGGTTTTAAGGTCCGGTTAGCACAAGATTTCACGTCTATCGACCATCAACAAGTGATGGAGCCCCATTTTTACTAGGAGGCCACGTTAAGAAGCAGTATTATCGCATTTGGGACTCAAACAAACTAAGAATTATTGTTAAAAATCTCTTCATTCTCAACGTGTGACTGTTTCCTGCAGTATATACAGTGGTGGAACAAGTAATAGGGACACAGTTTAACAGTTTCTTAATATATATTTTTTTGTTAAACTCAAATAAAGTTTAAATTCTAACTAAAATATGTTCGTACATACGATTTTTCATTTGACCCAAACAAATTAATCTTCGTTTCGTCAGACCATATCATGATGTTTTAACTATTACGTTGCAGTCTAGCTTCCATAAGTTTTTTTCTTATTGTGCGACTTGATACAGGAGCAATAATTTCACTTTTTAGGCTTTTTGATGACTTGAAGAGACTAATCTTTAAAGTACGAATTAAAAGGTTATAAAAACCGACAGTTGTTCCACACTTTCTTCCCATAGCCTCTGCAGTTTCTTTCACTGGATCGCATTAATTACTTTAGTTTTGGAGCACTTCATTTTCTGAACAATTTTCGCTATATATAAGGATTACTCTTCCATCAAAAAACTTCAATACATCATATATTATGACATATTGCAAAAAAAATAAAAGTCCTTATTATTTGTTCCAACACTGTACATATGTCTTTACAATTTCGAACTTAGGAAATAAATATTTTTAAAAAGGCAAAAACGTTATAATATATTCGTTTTTTAATTTACTTATTAATTAATTTATGTTTATAATTTCTTTTTTTACTTCCTCGTTAATAAGATGGATTTTTATGCAGTTTCAAAATAAGTTTTGCAATATTACAAATTATGCAGTTCGCCTAACAAATCAATTCCATGTAAAATTACAAAAAATTTGGTATTTAATTATATCTTGAAAAGTGGTGCTGATTTAATTTTTTTTACCAATCATCGCACAAAGGTGTGACCAACTAAGGATATCATAATTCATTATTCATTTTGTAACAATTTATGTGAATTAAAAATTTCTTGCCATTTAACCATTTAACAGTTTGTATAAACAATTTGCATAAAATCAAGGTTACACAAAATTTGAACAACAGCACACACAACAACAATAAAAATATGTAATAGTAGTAAAAAACCTGGTAAATATTTGAAAATATATACCTGAATGTTGTAATAAAATGTTACCACGATTAATGAAAAACATTTGCATAAATTATCCCAAATTGCGTTGAATATTCATGTAAAATATTCATACTGTCCCTTTGTCTGTCCGTCTGCCTGTTGTTTCATCTATTTTTCTGCCTGCCCTAACCGTTAAAATCTTTCGCCGCCATTCACTAGTTAGCTAAATACTCTTTTTTTCTGTGTGTACGTTTGTATATCTTTCTGTTGTATTTGTTCAAAAAAAGTCAGCAAATCTCTTGCGCAGGACTAAGGATAACGTAATCCTATAACACGCACACACATTGGGATATCCAAAAAAATTTTCTTATAGATGAAGACACTAAAGGAAGCATGAAATGATTTTACGTACGAAAGTTAATTTCTACAAAATGTCTGCGTACTAAACGTTAAATAGTAAAAATCTTTCAAAATAAGTAACAGAAAAGGCAAATAATATGGCCTTCAAAACTTATCTTGCGGCCGCAGTGTGGTTGGCGCTTTTAACTAATTATTCAATATTTTTTAATATATTCAGATTTCTTTCTACTTCCATGACCTTTAGAGAGGGTCACTCAGTCAGTGAGTGGAAAGCGTTAAAATGCAAAATGAATAATAATAAGTTCATCTAATAACTATACACGGATTAAGATAAGTTTTCAACTTTCTTTTGAAAATAATTTCACTTTTTATCACATTCGTTTAAAAAGGCAGGAATAGTAAAAATATTTAAAAGTTTTTATGTGCTTTTTATATACATATATAAATATATATATACATATGTATGTATATAAATATGTATATGCATATATATAAATAATTACACATATATAATTATATATATATATGTATATATACGTATGTAAATGTATATATATCGTATTCTAGGGATCAAAATATGAAACATTGCCCGAAATCCCACTTTGACCCATTTAAAGTGCCCGAATTAAGTCTAAATTCGTGACGGACCCTCACCAACTTTGGACGTCCGATCTACCCATGCTAGCGGTACACACCCTGGAACCTGCCGGGGGGGTTCACATACAAAAATTTCAAAAAATCACCAGAATCCCTAAATTTTCCGTTGTAATCGTAATAATCTAGCGGCCTTGGTGAGCCAGCGAGAATGTAAAATTTTCTCTGATTTGATGTTAGCCAGATCCACCGAAACTATTCCGCTAGAAATTGCATGGGCAATGTAGTATAAGTACTTCGAATCGGTGGAAAATTCAATTTTTTCTGTAGCAGGGGGCATATTTTCCAACGCAATTTTCTCAAAGCCTTCCACTATCTGAAAATAGTAAAATAAAGTAGTCAAATAATTAAACACGGTTGACAATTATAATAAATAAGTGATAGCAATTACTTATCGGAAGAATTACACAAGTTTTGATTTGATTGCTCAGTTTTCCGATTGCCGATCTTGGTCCATTGCTGGTTGATTTATCCAAAGCTTGAAACAAAAGCCGAAACGAAAGTTCGATGAAGTGTAGAACGCAAACAATGGTCTTTTTAACAGCAATTCAAATCGTCGTATAATTCCACCGTGTGACCCAGTGTTTGTTGGCTCACCATCAGTGCATATACCAATTAATGCATCCAGTGATATATTTTTAACATTGATAAAATCATTTAATTTGGTTGTTTTGTATTCAGCCGTCTCATGTTCCATTCTTAGGTAACCAATCAATTGAGAACTTGGTCCTCACAAAATAACAAGATGCAGTTCTTTTACCATCCTAGTATGATACTTCCCATCAATTTAATCTCTCGTTACATTATCATCTTTTCTATTGCTACCATTGCTATTCTACCATTGCTTCTATCCATATCTTCTTCAACCGATGGTTATACGTATGTTGAATCATCGGGATGCATTGTTGGCATTGATGACATAACCGTTGCTCCGTGCTCTTCATTTTCCGTCACAAATGCATCGACTGTTAGTCTTCTCTGATTATGTTGATCGTGCATAAACTCTTTGAGGCGTTCTGGAACCAATCCGCATGTACATACAGATGCCTTCAAATCGCATTTGCATTTTCCAAAGTAAAATTTTTTTTTGCAGAGATTTTACAAACTCTGGAAATGGATTATAGTATCTTCGATTGCCTTCGGCTTAATATTTGTTGCGCAATCTATTTTTTCATTATTTCCGTACCAAGTTTTTCCCAAATTCCAATGAACTTATTTGCTACTTGAGTAGTGAAAGATTCATAGGAAAAAAAAAACAGATATAATTGCACAAATTACACGGATATGATCAATTTGAATGATATAAATAATGTATTTGAACCACTATTCACGCGAAGCATTCCGTACGATATATTGAAAGAATATTTAAATCAAGATGATCCACCGTTTAATGATATAAACATTCCGTCACATATGCAAGGAACGGAACAACATGTTCAATTGCTAGCTAGCGTTTCCAAACGAGTTATACCAGAAAATGTATACGCTGTTATGGCGACGACATCAGAAAGCCGTGCGAAATGGCCAAGACTTGAGAGCAAAAAAAAAAAAGATTTCAAATAATAACTTTTTTCAGCTTATTTTCTATTATTAAGTTGTATTAAAAATAAAAATAAACTCCAAAACAAAACAAACATAGCCATTTCGCTGATTGTTTCATGTAAAGTGCCAAAAATGGTGATTTTTTTAAATTTTTGTATGGGGACCCCCCCAGGGAGGTTCCAGGGAGAGTGCTACTAGCATGGGTGGGTAGCCCCTCCAAAGTTAGTGGGAGTTAGTCATAAATTTGGACTCGATTGAGGTACTTTAAATGGGTCAAAGTGGGATTTTTCAAAATTTTAGTTTCGGGTCAAAATAAGGAACATCAGAATTCATTTTATAGGTATGGTTCTTTGGGCAAAGTTTTTTATTTTGAGCCCTACTATATATTTATACATATATATTAGAGTATCCACTTGATTGGTTGTTCGATTAATTGAAGAATTTTTTGGTCATTATTTGATTGAATAATGAAAATAGCCAATTTCGAGTAACAAATAACTCGAACAAAGTATGTCAATTAATCAAGCAACTTTTATATGTAAAATTTTTGGCGTTAAATATTAAATTCTATAATTATTTAGTTTTACGCTTATATTGTATTAAAAATTGTATTAAAAATGTGACATGTATAAATATAACTTCTGTTTCTTTTCATTACATACTTTTCGAACATAATTTTGCTTGCTTTCAGATCAACCGTTACTGGTTTGTTAGACATTTAAGTTAAAGTTTTTAAAAACAACTTTAATTCCGCAAGGTTCCCCAATAGCGATAACCTTTTAAAATATATTTAAAAAACCAAACCAAAAAACTTTGCAATCAACTCATACAATCGATTGTTTAATACTGAACACAACCGAAGTGTACCAGACGAGCTCAACAAAACAATACAAAATATTATAGTAAAATAGACGATTTCAAGACAAAGGGAAGAGCAGAAAAACTTTTTAATGCAATTTTATCGCTAACACCAACATCGCATCGCAAAGCTCTATTCTTTCTCCTACGCTATATCTAATATTTCTAAACGACTTTCTTCTTACACTCAATACTATCTACTTTCTCGCAGATGACAACATTTGTCCTCTTGGAGTTTGGGGCAAAAAGGATCGACCTCGTTTTTAAATAAGAAAAGCATGAAAGCATTAGATTCAACTTTTTGAAAATCTTACTCGATTAATCGAGCAATTTTAGAAGTTTAAATTCAATTAATTTCTTACTCGAGCAAAATTAAAAGTCAAGATATTGATATATTTTTTTCTGAAGTTAAGCACAAGGTTAGTTTTTTTGTTGATAATTTGCTTGTTTTATAAATATGTAGTACCGTTATTTATTTCTAAAACAACAAAAAAACATAATTTCAATACAGGGTTTGCAAAAACATGGTTTAAGAAAAAGCCCCAACCCACCAGGTTTTATTGGCTTTTTGATGTGTTTTTTTGGGTTTTATTGGGATTAATAACTTCCAAATAGCTTCCAAATTTCGATCATTTTGATCATTTCCCCAATATTTTTTTGTTTGTTAGTACAATTAAGTTGTTTTACTATTTACAATGCAATTGTGAGCTTTTAGTTGGATCAAGAGATGGTAGCGATGTGATGTGAAATTTATATTTTGATGAATTTACTAATTCATTATCTTTTTTGAGTTTAAAGAACGCTATACACAAATTTTAGTTACTTTTATTGTAAATAAACTACGAAAACCTTTAAATAAGCCCGTGCGAGTTTTTTAAATATAAAACTCAATTAAACTCACCCGGGTTTTACCAAGTTGGTTGCCAATACCGTTTCAATGTAAAATTTTTTTATAACACTGGTCCACAAAAAATGTTCTCGCTTTTAAATAAAACAATATGGAATATAATAATGATTATGATGCGCTGAATTCAAATCCGTCTTCAGTTTTTTCCATTGAGCTCAAATTTTTTTTATGGGCGTGGCAAATTTTTCGCCCAAAATATGGCAGTTATGTCAATATATTTAATCATAACTTGAAAACGACAGATTTTAATGCAGGTACATCCAAACGTTTAGGAACAAAATATCCTATAAATCACCTGAACATAATTTTTTTTTGTATTTTCAACAGTTTCGTAGAAAATGCCTGTAAGTAAAGGGTTTTTTATTTGTTATTTAAAAAAATCAAATAAAAATATTTTTTATTTTTATTTTCTCGAAAAAATAAACAATTTAATAAAAAAGTGTTGAAAAAAATTGAAATGTTGTAGCATCAAACATAAACTTAACTTTAAATGTTAGATAACATTAGCATAACTCAGTTTTAGCTTAACGTATAATTATAATAATGAAATATAAATTTTCTGCCCGATATATTGCTGCCAGATTTTACGATTGCCGTTTCTTACCTCTAAAATGACGATTTAATGCATGGACAATTGGCAGCTCTAAAAGTATGAATAATTCGTTATAGTTGAAACAATCAACTCACTTCTTATGATTTTTGCTTGCGATCAATTTAATAAAGAGATGTGCGCATGCGTTTTTTAAAGCGAAGAACTACTTTTTTTGGTGTGACTTATACAACTACTGTGACTTTATACCAAAAATTTCAACTGAACAAAAAAGCTAACAGTTATTTATAGCGCACACCAAATCATATACAGTCACAACTCAAAGTTTTCAACTGTTCAGAAAAGACAAAAACTGTTTTTCAAACATTATTGTAAAATCAGTTACGAAGTTGTGGTTAGTCACCACTAATCGATCAAAATGTGGCCCAACGGTTGGTTTGCTACGTTGCAACTATGTATGTCGTTACAATGAGTGACGTTTAACTGAACCGTTAGTTGATTATGTTCTAGCGACACAAATAAGAAGAAGAGACGTCTAAACGAAATTTTTGTGACCGTTAGAAATTTGATCTGTGAATTTATTTATGCAAAAACAGCGATTTTGATAAATTTGGAGTTGTGACTGTTCATGATTTGGTGTGCGATATATAAAAAAATTTGTGAAAAAGAATTGAAACTGAAAAACAAAATTGTTAAAGAATGCAATTATTAAATTAATCAAAGAATAGTTTTAAAATTTTTATATAGCAAGTACTAAAATTATTAGTCATCGTAGTATTAAAAGTTACTATCAGAGAAATTTGTTTTGAATATAATATAATTTAGAGTCAATACAGTGTTTTGATATTACTATTTAATAAAATTCTAAAAGTGGACTTAATCAATTAGGCAAATGTGGTATTCATTTGTAAGTAGTTTTATGCACACATTAGAATTGTTTAATTTTTTATATATACTATATAATTTGATACTAAAAACAAAACTTGATAACAATAAAAACCTGCTTGTTTGCTTGGTACTGTTTCTTTGACGATTTTTTTGACATTTTTTCGGAACTTAGATGACGATAGTTTATAAATTTATCCGGAAAATTACGATTTTCTGCAAATTTCATCTGGCAGTCCTTGTCCGATAACATCCTACCTTTAGCTAAAGAGAAATTGTAATAATGGCTCTTAATAAAATAAATTTTTCATTTATTAACAACCAGTTTCAATGTATTGCTCTTATTTATCTCTGTTTTTATAAATAAATAAAAATAAACATGTTTTTCATATAAGATGTGGTGTTTACTTTCATTTAACGCTCACAGTATACATATACATAGTATACATATATATATATATATATATATATATATATATATATATATATATATATATATATATATATATATATACATAAATATACAAATTAAATAAAGTTGATAACAAAAATTAATTACATTTTAATGTATTTATTTCTCTTTCATGTTCTCTATATGCCAACAAATTATAAAATAGCGGAAGGAGCCTTTAAGAAACTGAAACCTGAACCTAATTCAGGTCTTTCATCTGTTTCTGCCGGTGTTACATCACCCGGAAGTGGTTTGTCATCATTAAGTCAACATGCCGGCCATACTCCAACCACAGCATCATGTCCAACACCAGCGAGACGAAGACATCGAACGACATTTACACAGGTCAGTAACAACCATTTGCAAAATATTTAAATATTTATTTACACACCACTTTTCCCCTATTATCATAAACACACGACTAACTCCCAACAATATTTTAAGACGACAAAAATAGAAAAGACAAGAGGATGATGCATGAACTTGCATCTTCATAATTAGTTGAACTGTACTAAGATTACGGCTATTTGTACTTGTTACGTATTTCGTAAATATGTACTTTACTTTTATTTATTTTTTTGGAAAATTCATGCATTCTAAATACAGTAACGAGAAAAAAAATGTGCTCTGTGCTATATGATATTGGCATCAATAAGCGATTTTTACTTTTACGCAAAGTTAATATGTATTTTTATATATATTAAAAAAAGGGAATATTTGATAAAAAAAAAAGCAACGCAGTGTGTTAGCAGTAAAAGTAAATAATCTTTTGTTATTCGAATAAAAGTTTAATTAAATATTTTAAAATTTTAAAAACTGCTACATAACAGCTAGTAGCAAGTTTGCGCTTTTGCAAGCTTTGGAAGAAGGCATAATATACTTTGATATATACATATATATATATATATATATACATATATATATATATATATATATATATATATATATATATATATACCAGAAGTTGACCATCAATCAACGGTTTGCCGAATTGAATCTAGTTTCCATCAAAGAAATAATGTGAAAAGAGGTTTAAGTAAATCAACTGTCGATCCCCAGAAAACAACCAGCTACGCAAATGAACAATGAGAACATAATATTGGCAAACTTGTAGAGCGACGAATTAAAATTTTATTTATTTGGCTCTGATTGCATACCACTGCCGCCAAAACAAAGATATTTACCTAGATATCCTTTACCAACCTTCAAACATGCCGTGGAGTCAATATTGGTGTAGGGTAAGAAATATTATATTTATGTTACAAAAACTAAAATAATTTATATACTTCTACAGATGCTTTCTCACGTGATGGTACAGTCTTCTTAACCAAAGTTGAAGGTTAAAAGAACGTTATTAAATAGTGAAAAATTTTGGAAAGACACATGCTTCATCACTTTCATTTTTTCACTGGAAGCATATTTCAAAAGTATCATAAGTACACAAGTTCTAATGTTTAATTTGGAAAAATGTCATCGCAATTCGCAGCAATTAGAATTGGAAAGTGAGTCTCCTAATCGATTCCATACCATCTAGTTTGAAAGCGATGATAGAAAATATTGGCTATGCCACAAAGTTGTAATTTTAAGAACAATTTAATAATAAATATTAACTTATTGTTAATTATTTATTTGAATATTTTTTTTTTTTTTGCATATTTTTACTCACATAACTTAGAACATATATTATTAAAAAGGAAAGACGAATAAATATTACTTCTTCTTTTAAAGACATAATTATTTGAATTGTTTAAGAGTAACTGTAGAAAACAAAGATTTTAATAATAGATATCAAAATACATAACGAGTCAAGACGCGCTTCCGAAGATCATATCGAGCCATAGCCGCCAAAAAGACGTAAGCGACAAAAAACAAATTTTTCAGGAGAAGATTTTTTTCAATATTTTTTGTTCTAGAGTAGTACATAAGACTCTTTTTTTTACTGTAAAACCACAAAGGTACATTTTACAGCTACAAAATATTATATGCTGGTGGGAATGATCGAATACTATCGATTTTTATCAAAAAACGAAAATCGATAATCATGGCGCTTACGTCTTTTTGGCGGTTATGGCTCGATATGGCATCCAGTTAAGCAGAAGCAGTTAAGAAATTCTATGAATTTTTAGATGAATGATATTTTTACGACAGACAAGCATTTTATTTTAGTCTTCTTTCTATTTCCTTCAAATGATAACATTTCTCAAATTTCTCATATGTTTTTATGATGACCTCTTCGTTTGACTTATTATTGCTCGGAATAACATTCCCCGGTGACCGCTGGACCCTTTTCAATATAAACAATGTGACTGAAGCCGCTTGCATCCTTGTTTTACTTTGTTAACCGACAGATCAACCCAAACATTTTTACGCTCCTAAAGAAACAGTGGGTTTGGTTTTGATTGTTCTTTGATCTTTGGTTTATTGAGATGGATGCATGTCTTATCTACAGTTACAAATGGATAGAAGTGAACTTCTTCATATCCAAATATTTATACAAAAAGTGACTTAACTACTCCGATGTGTACTGCCTCAACCACCTTACGAAACCCTCATTCTTTCTTCGTTTAATATCATACCGTAAATTAAACAGACTTTCGGGCATCACGTTCTTGATCTTCCTTTAAGCATGTAAAATATAGACAACTTTTAGTTGTCATATTTTGTCTATATTTTATTTATACTTAAAAAAACAAGCATTATTTTTATTGGTTTCGGTTGAGCTCAATGAATTAAATTAATTTTATAATTTTAAAAAATTTGTTTAAAGTTTTTTGAAAAATAGTTCTCAAATAATCGAATGAAAGTTTACAAGAGAATTAGAGAAAATTTCAGTAAGAAAACCTTCATTCTGTGAAACTTGACTGAAGACAAATTTAACCCTAATGCGAGTAACAGGGTACCTGCGTACCCAATTAATTTTTAAATAGGAATTAAGTAGTTACAGTAGTTATTGGAAAAAAGCCAAAACTTTTTTAGAACTCCTATAAGTCCATTGTTTCTAAAATTAAATCTATTTTAGCTCTTTAAGTGCTTTAGGAGTGGCTCAATTAAGTAATTTTTATTTTCCACCCTTAACGGTTTTTTTTCAATTTTCGTTTAAATACTTTTGGCTGTTGAAAATGGGTTTAAAAAGCACATTATTGCAGGTGTGTAGCGTATAAGAAATTCATAATTTTTTTTCTTGTTTACATAAGTCAATTTATCAAAAATATAAGACTACGATTTTTTTGGAATCTAAAGTATCAAAAATTATTATATAATTGAGGGAATTAAATTATGAAATGATAAAAGATTTATAAAAAAATTTATTACCAAATAATTTGTAGAGAAAAATATTAAAATTTCCTACTGTTACGTGCATCTATAAACACCTCTGAATAAATTGACAACTAGAAATTACAGCCGTTTGCCAAATTAAACTGGTCTACAGCAAAAAAAAGCCTTTAAATAAAATTATTTATATGGATTATAATGACTATGATGCGCTGAATTTAAGTCCGTTTTAAGTTTTTTTCCGTCAAGTTCAAATTTGTTTTTTATGGGCATGGAAAATTTTTCGACCAATATATGGTAGTTATGTCAATATTATGTCAATACGAGAATATATTATCATAACTTGAAAACGACTTGACTAATTTTATATATTTTTTGTATTTTCAACAGTTCCAGATATATTCATAACTTAGATGCGAAAAAAAAATATAAAAAATTTTTCGGAATGAAAATTTTACATTTTAGGCATTTAAATTAAAGAATCAAAATCATGAAAATCGGTTGGTTATTGCTGATTTTATTCAAAATTAAATGCAGGCACCTAAATATGACCAAAATTAGCGGAAAAATTTTTTTATTGCAAAATTAGTGGATTTTTTTTTTTATTTCCAAAAAGTTATAAAAAAATTCGTAGAATATAAATTTTAAGTTTTAAGCATTTAAATGAAAGCCATATAAATATGAATGTTGAAAGTAAAATAACATTATTAGACAATACACATAAATAAAGAAAGGAAATGTCTGGTGGGAAACAATCCATGCATACACATATACGAGTTCATATGTATGTTTTTCGTAAAAAAATCACTTTCAATCCAGTTATTTTGTTTTTTTCTTTCTTTTCATATTTTTAGTTGGAGTTTCTCGTCAAATCGACCAACAAAAATCTTCAAGCATTCCTCCTGACCATTTTTCATTGTATCGCCTCTCTATATGCAACATTCCTTGGTGAAATCTTTCAGGATGTTCGTCAAGAAAGAGAGTACAAGTAAAAAAAATGAATTTTAAGCGTCATTTTGCATTGGAGAGCTTTATACGCAGAAAGAAGTTCTTGAACAATTTCCTTGTGAACACATTCACAAAAGCCATCCATGCTTTTTTTTCTACTTCATTCAACTTCATGTTAAAAGTTGTTTCCTTCATAAACTCTCTTATTTGTGGATCTCTTCTTTTAGTTTTGCGTCGCTGATTCGGGGGAATTTGGTTTATATTGTGAATATTTACCTCATTGATTACTCCATATTCGCATAGTTTCCTTTCACGTTTGTTGCATGTGCTAATGGAACCGATGAATATTTATTGCCATTGTGAAGTAAAACTGCTTTTAAGCTAGTATTTGATGAATCAATAAAGAGTCGCTTTTCCTCAGACTTTTCAGGGACATCCAGCTTTCGTAATAGTCCCGCTGCATCATCACAAAATATTAATTCGCCATTTTTTGCTAAATAGGCCAAAAAATATTATTATCTCTATCGAAAATATGAGACTTTCGTGTGCTTATCTAACAAATTCCATTGCTGTAATCTTGACGCAAGAAATTCTGACTTTGATTTTGAATGTTCTAAATCTCGAACAAGATCATTCACGTGTAATTGGTTTCATTCCAAACAGAAAAACATCTACTTCATTAACTGTGACGCTTAGGAGGAGGTAAGATGAAATGTTCGGATATATGATTTTATGGGTTATTTTAGTTTTTCCTTCGCTTGAGACCAGCACTCAGGTGATAACCTTACTCATGTAGTGCGTTGTTCTTGTTCTAGGAAATTAGGTTCTGGGAAGAATGATAGATAGAGTAGTGTCTGTGGACGTTCGACTTAAATTTCTTCAAGTCGTAAGTGGCGGGGTAGACATTCGCAGGAAATTTGTTCCACAAACAAACAGTACGACCAAAGATCGTATTCTCGCTATAATGCGTTGTGCGATTAACACAATTACTACGAGAAATACTACTGCAATGAAACACACGCTATATTGCGACGATGTTCTAATGAATGGATAAAGTTGGCTATCCTACCGTCATTAATAACAACCTTCGCCGTCTCCTGTACGTGGTCGAGAAGCTCAAAAATAGACTTTGAAGCACCGGCCCATACATGAGAGTTGTATAGGTCTTGTACATATTAAGAAGATCAGATGGAGTGAAGTAATTCTTGCACCGTCTTAAAAAACCGAGGCAGCTGAATGCTTCTTTGGACACTCGAAATATGTATCCAACGAACATCATACTGAACCCTCATACCCAGAACAACAAAAGCATCCGGTTCCTCAATATCTACATTTCCCATAGATTCAGATGACAACACCATGTCTGTGTGTCAGAAAACAACATTGAGTCTTGCGCGCATTAAGGTCGACCCTGTTCGCGAGACCCCACTCAGAGATTTTCGCTTGTAAGAGTATCGTTCATATTCCACCTTTGCGCCCCAATCTTCAAAAGGCTCGGCCTGCGATCAAAAAATTATGTATGGCAAATGTTGCTGTTATCTGCAAAAGAGTAGACAGGATTGGAAGTGAGAAAAAGAAAGCCGTTAAGAAATATTAGAAATAAAGTTGGAGAAAGAACAGAGCCTTGCGGTATCACTGAATTCATCCTGAACTAGTTGGATGAGATCCCATCTATAACCACTCTTATAGTGCGTCGAAGAGGACTGCTTCAGGACCAGCGCTGGAATGCCATCCAGCCCAGAAGACTTATTAACGTCGAGATTTGCAAGAACTATTTTAACTGCACGAGATGGAAAGAATATACTAGGCAAAGTCACCGACAGCCTTTCAAGTTCGGGCAGTGGTTGAATGCTCTCTGGCAAGTTCGTATTACCTGCAAACATTTTAGCCAGAAGGTTTGCCTTTTCAACCCGGTTAGTTAATGTTTGTTCATCCTTTACAAGGACTGAAACCGAACTAGCGCTGTACCTAAGCCTTTTAATGAAGGACCAAAAGCTCTTACTTCCCCGCGGAAAAGTAAGAACTTTAGCACGTAGGCGCACAGAGTTTTTCACGCCTAAGTACTGTGGCACACGAAGATCTCGCCCGTTTGCGTAGCGAATCCGTATGATCACATTTGTTACTAAGCCAATTTCCGAATGCTTCCTCACTGGATCTGACTGCAAGCTTGCACGTCTGATTAAGCCAAGATTTATTTCTTGATTTATTCAAGACACCAAGATTTATTACTTGATTTAATCAGAAGGTTTCTCGATGGGATGAAATCATCCATCCCTAGCTTTATGGTATTGACAACCATTTCGGCCATGGCATTCACGTTAACATCAAGGAAACAAAGTTTCCAATTAAAATGGCATTCACGTTAACATCAAGGAAACAAAGTTTCCAATTAAAATGCATTAGAATTCCCATTAGAATTCCTGTAATTGAAAGCCAAGCTCCTCGTAGCTGTATGTGAAGCGTTGTGAACAGTGGACAACGGGAAAGAGGCAGAAGTGGTACATCGAACTGAATTTCCGAGAGGTACAAGGACCTCAACTACATACTTCTCAGGGTGTGCAGTGAAGGTGGTTGAGCGTGGCAAATAACTCTACGTGTTGGCCTTCTGGTGTTGTGAATGGCGTAGCCAAGACGAATTATGAACATTGAAATCACCAGCAACCACAATTTCACTCTTCGTATAATTCGCTAGAATACTCGATATAGAATCAGGAAGAGAATCAAAGCCAGAAATAGTAACCTCTTTTCTCGCGTTTGGGCTTTTATGCAGATACTCTAAATGCAACAATATGGTTTTCATTTAAATGCTTAAAATGTAAAATTAATATTCTAAGAATTTTTTTTAAACTTTTTGGAAATAAAAGAAAAAAAGTCCACTAATTTTGCAAGAAAAAAATGTTTCCGCTAGTTTTAGTTAAAGCTAGGTACTTGCATTTAATTTTGAATAAAATCAGCAATAGCCGATCCAGAATTAAACCAAAAAATTCTGAAAAAGTTTATAGGCGTGGCAAATTTTTCGCCCAAAATTTGGTAGTTATATCAATATATTTCAATATAACTTGAAAACGACTTTACCGATTTGAATGCAATTACTACCAAATGTTTAGGAACAAAATTTTCTTGTATTTGCAACAGTTTTAGAGTTATTCGTAACTTAGTTGCGAAAAACAAATTTTTTCACGCAAAATTAGATCAATTTTTTATTTTTTTTTTATAAAAAGTCATAAACATTTTTCAATGCTAATAAAATAAGCTATAAATATGAAAATCAGTTGACTATTGCTGATTTTATTCAAAACTGAACACAGGTACCTAAATTTGACCAAAATTAACGAACAAATTCTTTCTTGCAAAATTATTGGAAATTTTTTCCTTGTATTTCCAAAGAGTTATGAAAAAATTCGTAGAATATAAATTTTAAATTTTAGGCATTAAAATGAAAGCCAAATATGTTGAAAGTAAAATAGCCCATAAAGGCAGGTGCCTAACTTTGAAATAAATGTGTAATACTAGGCAACACACAAAAATAATGCAAGGAAATGTCTGATAGGACAAAATAGATACACATACATATGTATATGTAAAGAAACATTATTGTTTCGAAAAAGTGATCGTCGGACACATGATTTTGTGCTTGTATTTTCTCGTAAATCCTCGCGTAGCGGTCATGCATAAATAATTATTTTCGTCATTGTGGTTCACTCCATATCATTGGTTTCATTAATGGCGTGATCTTAATATTGCCATCAAGCCAAACTCTTAAAATTCTTGCACAAGTATTATAACATAGAGTTTGTCAAGAGAATCTTTTTCAATAATAAAAAGTTTTCTTTTTAACTTTTATTTTGCTGTCCAAATATTTTTGTTATTGTTTTGTCTTATTAGTCATGTAACTATTGAAACGTTTAAATTAAAGTTTTTATTTTTATTATCAAATAAATGCTGAATAAACGAGACTTTCAAATGCCTCACCATAGAACAGTGTCGGATGAAAGTTAGTTGGTTTGCTATAGTCACCCGGTCGGGAAAAGAGTTCAAGCATTATCTGAAATGCTTTCAATAAGAAGACAAACTATGTCAAAAGTTTAAGACGCGCTTAAAACGAAAATAGGTTAACATTAATACATTCAAGATAGCTCCAACGTAATGATTAGAAGAAAACAGAATGTGTATTACGAAGAAAAGTGGACAAAAATTCATTGGTACCCACAGGAACAATTTCTGGCCAGTTCAGAGAAGAATTTTACGTGACAGTTTCACACGAAACGGTAAAGCAAGTCTTGAAAAAGAGCGACTGTTTTATCTAGAGTAGCGCTAAAAAAAACACTGCTTATAATTCAGCAATAACAAAGCCGAGTGTCTTTTGCTCTATCGCTTATCTTCAAGCTTGACTACTGAGATCATATTATATTTTGTGACGAGACCATAAAAGTGTATCTTTATAATGACGGCCCTAATGAAGTATGGAAGAATTCCTTAAAAGCGTTGAAAAGTCGAAACACAATTCAAACTGTAAAATATTAAAAACTTTCCGTAATGGTTTATGGTGCATATCTAGTAAGGGAGTTGACGAAATTTGTTAATATTAATGAGTATTAATACCTGGATATATTAAAGTGCCATTTAACAGTGCTAAAAATTAGGCTTTTTACACTAACAGAAAGCCGAAGTTCAAGTTCTATCAGGATAATAACCCAAAGCAATAAGCTCTTTTCTTAAGAATTTGGCTTCGGTATAACTGTCGCAAAGTACTGGATACTTATGCTATTTTCAATTGGATCAGAGGCCGTAATTGTGAAAGAATGTGATGAAACTACAACTGAATGTGTGCAATAATTTATTTCATCCCTGAAAAGGCATCTCGAAGCTATAATTGATACCAATGTTGGCCATACAAAATATAGATTATCTTCCAACTCAATATTTTCATCATATTTATTAATATTATGCTAGTATGTAAAAAAATTTTCTTGACAATGAAATTCTAGAGTTTCTTGTGTTTTTTATCTTATTGTTTTTTTCGTTTTTGCTGTTATTTGTTAGTTAACATCTAAATGAAATTGAATTAACAAAAAAAAAATTTTAAAAAGTAAAACTAAAAACCTACTATTTTTAATAATAATGAAAGGTAAACCTAATTCTTTTATCACTATGTAAAAAGATGTTTTTGACAAACTGTAATTTTGGCGGCCAATTTTTGTTTCTTCCATCGATAGGAAGTCCAAAATAATGTTTATAAGCATTCTTAATTTGGCAGGTTATTTTATGGCGTTGTGATTTTAAATTCCCCACAGATGTGGCTGAACAAATCTGAAGAATTTCTGCAAGTCCAAGACCCGGACTAAAACAAAAATTCATTATAAATAAGCTAACTCTATGTAAATATAAATTTTGTAAAACACTTACCAAAATAAAAAAATATAAAACGAAAATAGTTCTTAGAGTACTTTTTAATATTAATTGGTTTTGGTAAAATCAAATATCGGATAGGATTTGTCTTATGGCTTCTCAAAAGTGCATTTTGTACTGGGGTTTTTACCACAATAATAAAAATATCTTATTCTTTGAAAAATTTTTTACCTAACATAGCCATTTGTCAAAGTTAAGCAACTACCTTTATGGGTTAAGTTAAGCTTTAATTTAAATGCTTAACATGTAAAATTTTCATTCAGAAAATTTTTTTATGACTTTTTGGAAAAAAAATTGCTCTAATTTTGCGCGAATTTTTTTTTTCGCGGCTAAGCTACGACTAACTCCGAAACTGTTGAAAATACAAAAAATTTATTCAGTTGATTTATAGGAAATTTTGTTCCTAAACAGTTGGTGGTAATTGCATTCAGTGCATCAAAATCATTATATTCCATATAGTTTTATTTAAAGTGATACAATTTTTAATTTTTTGTAGACCAGTTCGATATTAACATATTTATCAAAATCGGAGCCATCCTTAATTGGAATATTTAAGATTATACTCTGTTCTATGAAGTTTCCAAGCTCTTGCATATCTGTTTCCGGTGTAATTTTCTTTAGTCTTCTAGTTTTAGTTTGTAGCAGTGCGCTAAAAAATAATATTACGTGGCTGTGATCAGAGCTGTAGTCGTCACTGTCAGAAATATCTAGATGTGATCTAGGTATTCCTTTTTAAACAGCGCAATCCAAAAGATGTGGTATTTTTGAATGGTCACTAGGCCAGTATGTAGGACTACCTGTAGATGAGTTTGAATAGTTACTCTTAGAAATGCTCTCTTCGTTTTGGATTTATCAAACGTGATCCCAACAAATTTCGTGCCAAGCTTCTTAAAAAAGTTTTCATATTGTAAGCAATAAATATTATATCTTGGTGGAAAGTAAATATAATATATTACATATGTATATTAATACTGTTATTATCACATGATAGTTTAACACCAGCAGATTTATATTAATTTCTATATATTACTTTTTATTAATAGAGCTCCACCACCGTGAGCCTTTCCGTCCGGATAGTTAGCATTAATAATATCATAATCTTTTATTTTAAAAAGGTTTTACTAGTGAAATGAGTTTGCAATACTAAAAAGATATCTATGAAGCTATTTAAAAAAATTGATTTCATCATTTACATTCTATATTGCTATTCTTAAATTCAGTTGCATAATTTTGCTATTGACATTGACATCATATTCATAAGATTTTCTACAATATTTTCAAGCCGATTCATACGACTGTGTTTATTTATATTTAAACCTTTAAATTTATTCTGATTAGGCTGGTTAAAAGAGGAACTATTTAATTTCGGATAATCTGACGAATTCAAATTACAATAAGAATTTTTTGATTACCTGAATAATGCCTTTGTAAACCAGTTCGATTAGACACAACTTCTTGATACACCTTACATTCTTTGTGATTAATGAATGCAACGAGGTGAAGTATAGGCTTTTACACTCAGACGTTGCATAATCCATTCCGCACTTGAAACATCTAAGAGATTTTGCCAAATATGCCTTTGTATGTCCAAATTGTTGACATCAATGGCATCTAAGAGGCTTAATTTTAAAGACTGCCTGAGTAATATTTTTTGTTTCATAAATAGTTTTGTTGTTGGGGTTTGGATTGAAGTCGACAAAAAATATTGAAAAAAATTTTTTTTTATCATAAGATATGGTTTTCTTCATTAGGTATCTAAATTGCTGGAAGTTTTGGTGTTGTTGCCTGATTGTCTTCAATTTCTATCCGTGCCTTTTTATATGTCCTTTTTTCAAATAAAATGTATTATTATACTAATAACTACATGTATATCAATTACTTAAGTTAATATTACTAATTACTTGAAAAATAAATTTTTTTACTGTCCCTAATAATTTGGCAACCGGCTGTATTTATAAAATTTAATAATTTTTAAGGCATCTGATTTTAGCTTTAGGAGTGAATGCTCACTATTTTTGGCTCTAATGACTGATTGATTTATTTTAGACAATATAACCAATTTCGCTTCAACGCAATTCGTTATAACGCATTCGTTATAACGCAACCCTATCCTAAATGTGTCGTGATAATTTATTCTGTATTTCAAAGAGCTTTGTAATTATAATAATTAATAATTTGATTTATTAAAATGTTGGGAAAAGTTTTTACTTCTTAGATAAAACTGTTTATAAAAGTAACAAACAAACAAATTTATTGGTAAATTTTTGTATTTTTACTGAAAACATTTCAACCAACGCAGGGGTGCAAAAATTTAGTACATGCATGTTATTTTGTTTGGTATTTATTTTACATTTTAACGCTTTATTTATGAATTAATTACAAAATAAAGCGTTAAAACAACTATTTAATTTACTTTATCGTTTTTATTCGTGTTCAATAACAAGTGCACAAATTATAAACATCGTGTACTTATTTATGCTCCTCACTGTATGTACATACATATATATTTTGCATTATGGATACATATTATTTCCTTAAAAATATTTTAATAATTTAACATTTTTTGCATCATTATTGTCTTTTTTCTATTATTTTAATAAATTTCAGGAACAATTAGCAGAATTAGAAGCAGCTTTTGCCAAATCTCATTATCCCGATATTTACTGTAGAGAAGAATTAGCGCGAACGACAAAACTAAACGAAGCTCGTATACAAGTAAGTCATATGAATTTCTTTTTTTTATTACAAAAACAAAATACCACAAAATGTTTACCAATATATACATACATAATACTCGAATCAAACAGTGATAATTTGTCAGCGATTATAGCGATTAAAGAACGATTATTACAATTCACTGACTTCACGCTTGGGTGTCGCTGTAAAGTGCATATGTCAACTACAGCGATGTCTAAAAATGGCACCAGTTTTTCGTTTTGAACACAATCTATAAGAATATATTATAGAAATCTAGTATACTCTAATATATGTATGTATGTATACCACTTAAGGGATGATTTCCCACCATCTAATCCCAGTTGGCTTTTTATTTTGCTCGCTTTTAATTTAAATGGAAGATGTGCTTTTGGTTATGTTCAATCCATCCATTCACTTATTCACAAATTTTTCCAAAAGTAAAAGTCCCGCAGCAGTAATTAATTTATAGTTTTATTGTAAAAATTCAAACAGACTTTGAGTTGCTGCGACAAAAAATACAAAACAAGCATTCTCGGTTTACTCAGAAGATTGTCAGATTAAAATCACAAATACTTTTATCCCCTTTCCTGTCCAATATACAAGTATTTTTTGTTGGTGAGTACTAAATTTTAGTAGTGACCCTCGTTGTATTACAGAGAAATAGATGAAAGGCTTTGGCTGGTTTTTAGTCTGCTTGGCTTTTGTGGTGTTCAATTACAGTGACATTTGTGGATGGGTGGAATTGAATGTAGTGAGTGAATTTAAACGTAATTCTTTGCTTTTGGTAACTTATTTCAATGATTTCACAATTTATTTTGTTTTCAAAATAGATATACTAATAGATAGGGCTGACGCTGAGAAATTTGAGTAAACATACATACACTAGCCCGCTTAAATATGCGTACAGACTATTTAGTATACTTTAAGGTCCAATTGTGGTGCTAAAGAGTAACGGTATTTTTTTGAAATTGGTTCTATTTTACAGATATACTTCTGATTATGTATATTAGGTGTTTTCCTTGTGCATTTTCATAGATTTTCATAGATAAGCAAACTTAACACAATCGTATGTACATAAAAATAAATATATCAAAGATTTTTATAATTCAAACCGAGCTTTAATAAAAAAATTCGGATAACCCCGACAAATAAGAACTTTCATAAGCTGTTTTGCCATTGATGCAATTAATTTTTTAGTATAATTAGGGCTAATCATTTCTCATTCGCCATTTATTATCGCTTAGAAAATCTTTTTTGATGTTTTCACCTGAATTCGTATTCTCTTTACTAATAAATCCTAGATGTGTTTCATGGGACTAAAGTCCGGTTAGTGCGTTTAGAGTTTTCAAATGGTTTTACAATGGTTGTGCAATATTTTCTGAGTCGTTGCCTTGCCAGAATATGTAATCATCTTCAATATCCAATTTTCTAATACTTTCAGTAAGATTTGTCAATGAAAAAACTCCTCATTATCTACGTCTTTGCTGGCCATACAGCCCCATACTATCTCATCTCTATTATTATAATAAGCTACTGTTTTTAAGTTTTTGGCAATCAGCGTTTTCAAGGCTTTATCCACTGGACTTCATCTTCAAACGGAAGTTTTTTTCAGATCTGTAGGTTAATTTATGTGTTCTTCAGCAAAAGCAATTCGCTTTTCTCTATTGACTTGTCACACTAGTGGCTTCTTACTCGCTTTATAACTTCTGTAGTAGACCTATTTCAAAGTTCTGCGCATAGTATGTATCTTTAAGCACTTGTTTATCAAATTGTGTATTTATATTTTTAGTAATTTTTTAGGGTTTTTCTTTACTAAATGCACTGTCTCTTCTTTTGCGTTCAGATAATTCCGTTGGGCGACCAGAACGAAGTTTTGAGATTAAATAGGGAAGTGAATCTCTTCAAATACTTGTCCGATTACGCTTTAAGTTTCTTCCTGTTTCCATAAATGTTCTATAATTTTACATTCACCAATATCAATTTATTTTTGGACTTTTTTTTCGTGAATATTATTGCACTTTGAACAAAAAACTTCTAAAAATCGCTATATTGATGTTTCTAATGAGCTTGCAACTAAAACTTTAATTTAATGGTATCATTCACCGACAAAAGACAGTTACGAATTATCGTTTAGATTTGTGTACGTTTGTTTTTTCGTGTGTATCTAAGGTTGATAATCATTGTCAAACTATGCAAATGCAAAAGGAAAACACTTAAAAATAATTCTCAGAAGCTTATCTGTAAAATAAAACCAAATTTAAAAAAATGCCGTTACTCCTTAGCATCACAATTGGACCTTTAAGTATACTAAATAGTCTGTACGCATTTTTATGCGGCCTAGTGTACGCAATTATACACTAACTACATCAACGTGAATAAAAAGTACAAATGAAAAAAAATTTCTAAACCTTAGCGGTTGAAGCAATTTCGCCGTGTTATACTCCAAAGACGATTTTAGTTGTTGTTTAGAATTTATCTATAATTTCGAATTCTCTCTACACATGTTTTAGCATCGCCGAAGAAATATGTACATTCGATATTATTTGCACACGTATACCATAATTTCTGAAGAAATAGCCTTTTGACGTATAACTTATCAAAAAAAATTTTGTATAACTTACTGTGTATACTTACATCTGCACTAAAACTAATAAGTTAGAAATTTCTTAAATATAAAGGTATTTTGTTGATTTTAAATGATTTTTCAATAAGAGCTTCCTATCTTTAAATTTATACAAAACAAACAAAGTATGTGTGAGAGATACATATTATCAACATTTTTTATTCGTTTCAAAGCCATATCGATGTCATTATGTATGAAATATAGCGACGGGAAAAGGGTCCCTGTGGCAAGTAAAAGTCAAAGGAGGTCAAAACACACGATCTAAGTGGCCAGTTCAAAACAATTCTACGTTAGATGAGAAGTTTTTAATCATAAAAAAATGATTTGACAAAATAAACTGAATATATGACAGACTTTTACAATATGGCCTTGACCTTTCGCCAAACAAAGCCGATATCATATGCATTGTCAGACCAGATAATCTAATTCAATTTTTCTCAGATGCTTTGCCAGATTAATTTTATATTACAATGTTTTAATATTGTTACGTTTTTACCTTTTTAAAAACGTGTATTTATGAGTTCGTAGATTGTAGTTAAAATAAAATAAATCTTGTGTTTAGTTTTTAATTCAAATCCTTAATTTACACAGTTTTTGCACCACTGCTTGTAACCTTTTTACAAGCAATAAAAATTTCTCTTCTTAATTACTCCGTCTGTTGTTTTGTAAACAGCAGCAATTACTCGATAGATCTTTCTACCTAAAGGCCCAATTAGTCTAGGAGTAACATAGGCGTGACGTGTCAGCTGATACGATAATTAAATGAAGAATACAAACAAATGGTTAGTTGTTCTGTAACGAACGTAACGTAGACATGATGATTCTGTTTTCAGCAGAATTTTTCTACGTTTTTACTTCATACACAACATCAGCTGACATAAAAGTGTAAACAAAGATTTAGCGCTTAAATGAAATAATAAATAAATAATTAAATAATAATGAACTTAAATAAAATGGATAATGGAAAATTAATATTAGGTTTGTTCAATAACTTTACTTGTAGAAACTTGCAACGAGGGAGCAAAAAAAATTTTTGGAAAATTTCTCTCAATTTTTACTTACAATTTCTTAAATTTTATTAATTTGCAATTCTTTTTTAAAGAATTAAAACCTCATTTGTAAACAAACATAAACATGAAACACCTATTTGAAAAATTCTTGCAAGTAAAAATTTTCCAGCAAGAAAATTTTTGTGCCTCAATTTATTATTTTCTTTTGATACTCTCTTGTTGCAAATTTTTAATTTTTTGTTTCTTTTTTCTGCTGACACGTTTTTACTTCAACAACTAATCACACTTCACGTTTTGATAACGTTACTTTTACGTCTACGTTACTTCTAGACTAATTGGACCTTAAAGATCTTCCAACCCGATCGTTGTTACAACTTAGGTTTGATCAGAACCTTTACAACCGGAGGATATCCACACTTAACTCTCTTTATTGAGTTAGATCCAACTAAACTGGTTTTTACTTTACGATTAACTTCACGAGTTTACTCCTTATAAAATCTCTTCACACCGAGTTCAAATCAATTAACACTCTTCACGGTGAGTTTACAACCATAGCTGTCAGATTTGACGATTTTTTAACAAAATTTTAACAAAATGACGATTGACGTTTTTTGCTTTTAAAATGACATTTTTTGCTATATGGACAATTGGCAGCACTAAAAATAATTGCAACTCTTTGTAGTTGAGACAACTAGCTAAAGATAAAGATATATGCGCATGCATTTTTTGAGCTAAAAATAATAAGCCACTATAATGGGTGTTCCACTGCAAAGTGTCCTAGGAAAGAGTTCGAAATTAATAATATCATTGCATTAGACTGGCCCACGCAGACTCCAGATTTAAGTGCGATAGCCAATTTGTGAAAAGCAGTAAAAACATCAACCAGACAAAGTGTCACACAAATTATTATGAGCTTTGGTAATTAATTCAGGTCGCGTGGTATAATAGATATATCTGCTTCAGTAGGCCAAAACTTTGTCGATTCTGTACACAATAGATGTCTGGCAGTTTTAAATAACCATGGAGCCTCGACAAAACACTACCCACTCTAGAACAGCATTAGAACTGAAATTAGTGTAAATCTATTATTATATTATATGTTTTGTATAACTATTGTGAAAATTCCTTGAAGTGTCTATTTTCCTTCACAGGTTGAATTTGTATTTTAGTTTAATTTACGAGTAATTATATTTTGAAATACAAGTAATAAATTAATATAAATGTAAGGAAACTTGATTCTGTAGTTAATTAACTAAAAATGGGACCAATTGTCTTATTTTACGTACTTTCTTATGAAATATCAAAGTACCACATTAGCATCCTATTATTTTTCACATCATTATATATAAAAAAATTGTGAAAAGAATTGGAAGCGAAAAAAATAAATTTTAAAGAAATCAATTAAAAGATCAAAAAATTGTTTTAAAACTTTTATAGAGCTATTACTAAAATTATACATAAGTAATTTTGTCGTTTAGTATTATTAAAAGTTACTATTAGAGAAATTTGTTTTGAATATAATATAATTTTGAGTCAATACAGTGTTTTGACATTACTATCTAGTAAAATCCTAAAAGTGAAGTTAATCGATTTGATAAACGCATTAAAAATGTGTAATTTTGTATATGTACTTTACAGATACTGTAAAAAGAATTGAAAATACTAAAAACTTGCTTGCTTTTGTGGTACGATATCTTTAACGATTTCTTTTTTTTGACGATTTTCCGAAACTGAAATGACGATATTTTTAAAATTTATCGGAAAACTGACGATTTTCTGCATCTGGTAACTCTGTTTAAAACACAAACGATAATAATATTTTTATTAACAAAAACTGACAAAATAGACCATTGCATTTTTTAATATATAAAATAATATAAAATAAAAAAATAAAATAAACATATAAAAAAGTGCAGGGAAATTGACTATAGCCAACAACAGCGATTCTCTCAAGATAACCATCTCAAACACACGTCAGGTGTCACAAAGCTTTCGTTGATCCATAACTATTCCAAACTTTAAGAAATATGTACGTTGAACTAAGAAATTTATGTACATAATTGAACATTTGTTTAATGAATTGTGTAGGTAGTACATCAAAAAAATCAGCAGCTTAAAGCAGGATAACCCTGTTTCTTAAACCCAGTCCACAATGTTTTATTGAGTTTTATGAATGCTTTTAAATTTCGTATAATTCTTCAATATTTGTTTATTTGTTAGTACTATTACTATGTTTTCTTATTTTGCAAGGGGCGTTATATACTACGAGCTACTAAAACCACGGTACACACTCCAATTACTTTTCTTGTACCGTAAATTATGAGAAAAATGGCCGAAATATAAGGACAAACAAGATAAAGTTATTATCTTGTGTGACAACGCTCGGCTTCACGTCGCAAAAGTTGCGAAAAAAAAATGCTAGAAACGATCAAAGGCGATATTTTACCGCATTTGCGCTACTCCGCACATATCGACGGATATAACATGATTTTGCAGATCACCGCTTCACTTCTTTCGAAGAAATCGAAAATCGGCTTCAAAATTAGATCACCGTAAAAGACGAGATGTTTTTTCGGGACGGGATCAAAAATTACCTGAGAGGTTGATAGAAATGATGGACAATATTTTGATTTACTTGTTAATTCGCTATCTTAAAAAAAACATTATTGGAGCTAAAAAATTAATTAGTTTGTACACCCAATACATAAATTATATTTACTTTTTTGTAAATATACCGTGAAAACCCAGAAATTAAATTTGTTTTATTGATTATACAAAAAAAAAAAAAAAAAAAAAAATTAAAATCCCACCCGGATTTTTTTTAAATATAATATGCAATAAAACATGGGTGGATTTAATTGTGTTATCCAGTGGGTTGTCAACGCTGGCTAAGAAATATATTACTCCATAGAGCCAAATTCGTGAAAATCAATTCTAAGAAGCATTCTGTCAGTTATAGATTACAAAGGATATAAAAATTTTTACTAATTGGCCGATTATTGCATTTTAAGTATTCATTATTTGGTTATATACACATATAGCAAGTATTTCAGTGTTCTCAAAAATTTTAAATTTTGCTAAAACAAATAAAGTTGTCGTGTTTTCAGACTTCCTTAAAAAATCGGAAATTTTCAAGCAAAAATCGGCAATTCGGCATTTCGATAATTTTAAAGCAAAAAATCAGCAAAATTCCGATAAATCGGCAAATACGGTAGGCTTTGGTAGTTTCAATTTCGTTCTCGTACTTTGTTTTTAGTTTTTATATCGCCATGCGAATGTAAACATATACTTCTTTCAGCTCTTAGTATTTGTTGTTACTTGATATTGTCTGTTACTTGTTTTCTTTGCTGTTAGTTTTTGTTGATGCTGCTTTATTTTTATTTACTTTATCTCTACTAATGTTTGTTGTGATCGATTTGGTTATTTGTAAGCAGCACGTGTACTTGTTTTTGCGGCTTCTGTTTATTTAGTTTAGCGATGTAACAAACGACAGGGGTACCCAACCTTATTTTCGTAACAATATTATTTTTATAGAAGCTAAAAATTTAAAAATGCACATTACGGTGCAGAGCATGGGTTCTCAAATGGGGGTCCGTATGAACATTCCAGTGTGGCCTGCATGATATTTTCATAAGTTGCCTTATTAAAACGCTTAATAAAACCGCCAATTTCTAATAGATTTCGAAAACTCAAGTCTCATATTACACGGTGCTACAAATATTAACGAAGTTGAAATATCTGGCAAATAATACTACTTTTCTGATGGGCGTTGTCGAGTAGAACACGGATCTATTTTTAAAATTTTCAAAACACCACCAAAATCTTGGCTTACGGATAAAAAACCGATTTTTCGTACCTTAATGCACTTATAAGCTAATAACTTTGCTAAAAATTACACGATTTTAAGTTCCTTTCTAGATTTGGAAAGAAGAGAAACACACCTTTTAAATGATATATATGCATGTTATTTAAGTAGCCTTTAAGGATTTAGGTGTATTTGTCAAGCAAAAACATATTTCACGCAATTTTAATCACATTTTCCATGCTTATGTGCGTTTTTACGCACTATTTTATAAAGAAACCGTACTGCTTCTGAATTAATTAAGGAATTATATTAAGTTATGAATAAAATGATACTTACGGTTTAGAAATCCATTGGAAATCGATAGAGTTATTGGTAATTAAATTAGAATCTGACTCGATTGCAGAATTTGATTTCAAGTTCATTGAAATAGAATCGTTGTGGTTGAAATATTGCAAAGCTTATCCATTTTTAAGGTCTGAAGCATTGAAACTGTTAATACAGTTTTCGTCAAACTGAAACTTTCAATTCTTATTTATTAAAACTAAAAGACGGTCTTAAACGGATGCAGAGAACGATATTAGATGTGCATTATCAGATACATATGTATACCTCCTAATACAAAACAGCAAAAAAGTTAATTCACTAAGTCTGAACTTGGATCTTCCTCGGAAAGCAAAGCAGGTCACCAGTGAAGCATCCCCTAAGCAAATCATACTGACAATCATTTCAGCTTGTTGTCGTTAAATTCGTCTCGTGAAATGTATAGACTATAAAACTAAAAGCAGCTTAATTCAATTTTTTGACATTTTACTGAAATGCTTTATAAAAACTTCTCTTCTAAAATAAACAATAGTACAAAAGATCGATATCACACAACTTATAATGATAATAATTTCATTATAAATATTATAGTTGATTTAGTTAAGACAACTGTAATAATGGCAGACATAAAGCTTGCAGCACTGTTTTATTTTATGATAACCAGTTTAAGCTACTCTGAACTTTAACCAATTCTTTATACAGGGTGGCTGATAAATTTAGCTATATTAAGAAACTCAAATAGCTATTTTTATAATTAATATAAATGATTGATTTTTATTTCATTTGATAGATAGTCTTATTTTATTATATATTATTAATGTTTTTTAAATATAATTGATTTTAAATAGGATCAGGCTAAAATGTGCATAGTGATATCTTTACAAAAAGCTATTCATGAGTGACTGCGAATTTGATGTCGAAATCGCTTCAGTTATTGACCGAATTAACTGTTTTTAATAAACTAAATCTAATGGTTTCGATTAATACTTTTTCTGTTTATAGTATGCCACAAGAGAAAATCTGCTGTACTAGGATGTAGAGACCAGGAAGGCCACAGAATTGTTATGATTTTTAAAATAATTTTATTCGAAAATTTTCGGTGTAACTCTGCCATAATGGGCCTAAAAAGGTGAGAATTTGTGCAATGTTGTTGAAACAACACAGAACTGAAAGGAATTATTTTTTGGAATACTTCAGTCAAGAAAAATTTTTAAATAATGATGTGTAGTTACAGCAACAGGTACTCCGCCTTCTTCAAAGAAGTATAGCCCGGCAACACAGTTTGATGATACTGTACACATTATTGTAAGTCGAGCTAGGTGCAATTCTCTCTCTTGAAGAATTTTAAGAATAGAGTTAAGAGTTAAGATATCTCATTATTGTCCACTTCCGGAGACACGATTCCCAGGCGTCTCCGGAAGTGCGTCAGAACTTTTATTGAACGACAATTATTGACTCGTATGCGAGCTAGTGGCGTACAATCTAAATACGAGTTTCACTATGAATTTCTTCTAAAATTAGATAACGACCTAAAATTCAGAAATAAAATTTAACGTATAACTCAATTAGAAAAAAACTTATTACATTTTCTTTTTGTAGCCACCATACAGTGGTGGCCTTATAATTAGAAACGATGTTTTAAAAAAATAAAATCGAAGAATAACTAATTATAATAATAAAGGCAATCAACATTGTTGTCGATACAAAACATGTTTAAAGTTTTCTAATAAAAAAAAATTCTATTTTTTTCCAAGTAGTTGGCTGGCCACGTAATTAGAAACGTTTAGTTTTTGCGCTCATTGCTGAATTTATCTTATTATTAGTGAATTAGTAAGTATAATTTGAAAAGCAATAGATTAACTTGTAATAAATTTGAGACGTTTTAGTTTTTTAAATGGGCAAAAACAAGTCATACACTCAAAAAATTCGGGAGTTAATTGTGCAGTGTTACCAGAAGAAAAAACTGTCCAAGTCGGCTATCGCACAAACGTTTTCCTGCTCCAAAAAACTGGTATTTGGTACAGTTCATTTGAACAATAAAACAAAAAAGTTTGAATCCCCCGCCAGGAAGTCTAGAGCTAGAAGGACCACTCCAGAAAAAGACAAAATTATTTGTAGAGCCAGTAAAAGAAACTCATTCTTATCTTCACGCGAAATTAAAGCTGAAATTGGACAGCAGTTAAACTCTAAAGTATCCATAAGGACAATAAGAAGTCGTTTACAGAAGTCGGGACATCGTTGGTGCATTGCACAAAAGAAACCGCATGTGTCAATAAAAGTATTAAGTATTTTTGTGGTTTGCTAGAGAAATGATTATAAAAGATGTACGTTTCTGGAGCAGAGTTCTCTGGAGCGACGAATCCAAGATTAAATTGTTCCAATATGATCGAAAAACGTATTAAGACGTCCTACAAACAAAGCCTTAGACCTCAGGTGCACAGTGAAATAGGTTAAATACGGTAGTTGATCTATTATGTTCTGTGGTGCTTTTCTGGGCGTGGTGTGGGTCCAATTATGAGAATTTATGGAATAATAGATCAACATTAATATAAAGGCATTTTGGAAATTATAATGGAACCGTATTCCTTTGGGAAACTCTTGGTTTGTCATTGGAAAATTTGCATGGCAAATATCATGTGTAAAAACAAAAGTACTTTGCGAGTGTGTGAGTGATTAAGTTGTTCAAGAATTGTTGTTGTGAAAATGAGACTCCCAAGAGTAATTCTTTTGTGTCTCAGTTTCTGACTTCAAGGTCAGTAAACAATTTTGAAAGTGAGGTTGGATAGAGACTAACGGATTGAAGTTACCATACTCGTGCGGTGGGTATTGGTACTGTCAGAATTGTGGATTGTTTTGTTGAATAGACCTTGATTTGGATACGTTTCGGTCGTGTTGATTTTGTTTATTGTTGACGGAATACGCGTTGTTTATTGACTTTCTGTGGCTGTGTTTAATTGGTTTTGTGTAAGACGTTAAATTTGAATATTTTTTATTATGCCGTCTGCGGGTAAGCCTCGCAAGAAGGCGAAGGGTGATGCCTCTGACGCTGCGTCTGTGGCTGTCATTGATGAGGGTTGGAGGCTGATGGAAAGTTGAGTGGTGGCAAGTCGACCAAGCGGTTTAAGTCTGCTGCTGCGAGTTCGGCTTCGGGCAAGAGTGGTGTTGGTGTTGTTGATGGTGCTGCTGCGGGTGTTTGTACTGCTGCTAGAGTTGGTGCTGCTGCTGGTGATTCTGCTGGTGCTGGAGCTGCGGCTGTCTCTGACAGCTCTGAAGCTAGTGATTTTTTCTGCTGCCTTTCCCCGTTGCCATCTGTTGGCAGGGATGGTAGACAGCGTAAGAGGGCTGTGGCTTCGGCTGCTGGTCCTACTGGTGGTGATGGTGTGACGGTGGCCAATGTAAAGAGCCAGGCTGGTAATTATAAGAAGCTGGTGATGAAGGGCCTGATAGACAAAGAACGGTTGAGGGATAGGCTGGACATACTCCAGTCATAGATGTTTGCTCAGTCGATGACTGTGGTGCCAGCTGCCGTTGCCAGGCCCTCTGCTCAGGCCCCTACTGTTGCAGCGGTTGTAAAGGCGCAGAGTGCTGTTGTTCCCAGGCCTATACCTAAGTCTGTGGAGACGTGGTCGGTACTTCTTGACAAGAAAAAGGAGAAGAAGAAGAAGTAGTAAGGTCGTCGAACAGGTCGGACCAACCCTTGGAGTCCGAGTGCATGAGATGAGACCTTTGAAGAAGAGCAGTGGTGCCGTAATCCGCACACCGTTGGCGGAGCGAACGAAGATTGCCTCAAACAAGCAGTTTGAGGAGGTAGGTCTCGAGATGTCGATGAACGATAAGCTCGGAGTACACGCTGCAATTATTCCAGATGAATTCATGTCCGAACTGTTCGAGATGAATCTTAAGGAGCAAATGAGTGCGGAGGTCTTGAAAAAGAGTGTTCGTCTGGTAACCAGTCCCTGGAGGTCTGATCCTGCCGGACAAGTTATCGTTGTTTTAGGGTGATAAACACGCTCCTGGATGTCTGCGGGGTATACATGAAGTGGTTTAACTTCAGGTTGCAGCCACAGGATGCGATCCCGCACTGTTACCGCAGAACAACGGGCCTCCCGTTGTTGTAACCCGGTGAGGTTCCGTCATTGTGAAATGATGGGTCTGCCTGCGGACCACAGTATGTTGTCGCTTGCGTGCCCTACGTACTCGGCGATGTTTGCCAGAGTGAACGCCAGACACTAAAATGGAGTTTCGTCTTTTGCAGCGCTCGAAGGCTGGACGCTAGCTTTGTTCTGATCCAGGAGCCTACCGTTAGAAGGATTCCGGCAGGATGCGCGTTTTTACTGACGATATCCCATGCCGCTATTGTAGTTAGGGACAGTGACATGCACTGTACAATATTAGCAAATAGCCAAGACGGGTTTGTGTTAAGGTTAAAGGGTGGTTTGGGGAGATGTTTCTGTCTAACATCTATGGTAGGCCTAGTGTATCATTAGAACCTTATCTAGGGCATATGGACGCAGTTACTACTCGCGGCTAGTAGTTTTCCAATAATCCTCGGCCTAGATGCCTGGTCTCGTATGTGGTTCATTAAGATTTCCAGAATTGAGTCTGGACATCCGAACCTTAGACTTTAGGTGGAGAGTTTACGACGATTTAGGGATAAGTGACCATAACCTCATTGACCCCATTGACCTCATTGGGGTTATGATCACTTGTCTACAACGGGCTATGGAGATTGTGTTATACGATGGCGAAAGCGATACATTGATTGGGACTATTAACAGTTCTGTGTTAGGGAGACATTGTCATCGGTGCCAATTGAAAACTTTAGGCTACTGACGGTCAACGACGTCTGGAAGAGTCAGGTGGACATAGAATGCATCCATGTCGGCGATGCCGTACGGACGGACTGCACGGACGCTTTGTTGGGGGTGTTTTTCCAAGGGTGGAGTCAATCAGTTATCCTCCTCCTCACGAGGAGCTTACCGATCCTCCAAACTTGGAGAGGTCGGAAATAGATGACTGTATTTGTCGAGTAAGAAGTAGGTAGTCTCCAGGGTTGGACGGGTTGGCTGGAGAAATGTGTAAAAACATCTGGAAGGCCATCCCTAAATATCTAGAAGCGATGTACGGTAGGAGCACTTGTGAGGGCTATTTCCCGTAGGCATGGAAATGTGCTCGTGTTGTGGTGCTTCTTAAGTCGCCTGATAAAGTGAGGAGTAATCCTCCCTATTATCGGGGCATCAGTCTCTTGCCAGTATTTGGAAATGTAGCGGAAAGAATCATGGTGTACAGACAGACTTAAAGAATGCTACAGCGAGGGCACTTCATGTTACCCGTTTGGTTTTAGGGAAGGCAAATGCGTTGAAGACGTTTGGATATATGTTAAGAGTTCTGTCGAACAATCATTTTCGAAGTATGTACTTGGTCTTTTCATTGAGTTTAAGGGAGCCTTCGGTTATCTTTCATGGGGCAATGTTTTACGAATGTTAATGGAGATTGGCTGTCGTGAGATGAACATCCGGCGTAGCTATTTCGAGGGTAGAAAAGCGTGTGTTGTTGGATCCTTTGAAACGGTTTGGATGGATGTTGTTCAGGGTTGTCCTCAGGGGTCCATCTGTGGTTAATTTATTTGGAACATAATGACGGATACTATGTTAAGGCAGCTCGGGCTGACATTTAAACTGTCTGCGTATGCGGATGATTTGCTCATTCTGATCGAAGGCCAGTCTCGTGCTGAGCTGGAGAGAAAGGGTGCTCAAGCAATTTGTATCGCTTGTGAGTGGAGTGTAGCGGTTGGTGTTGATGTCGCAATAGATAAGACGGTGATGATGTTGCTCAAGGGCACATTATTAACCTTGCGACCTCCACTCATTAGAATTGGCGATAACAGCATTCGCTATGTAACTCAGGTCAGGTACATTGGTATAGTTATGGGAGAGCGTATAAATTTCCTCTTTCATCTCTCCCATGTTAAGCATAAGCTGACGGCAATTGTTAGAAAGATATAAGATTTGTGTCAGAGAATTGCACTCTTGACATGTGTTCCGGTGTATCGAACAGTTTCTATTGATGCTTTTCGAGTCCTTGTTGGTGTACCACCCCTTGACTTGGAAGTAGTACGTTGCAGTATTGCTTTCAGGGTCAAGATGGGACTGCCACTTAGAATGAACGATTGGTTTTTTGCTTCAAAGCTAGAGAATGGGAGAGATAGGTATAGATAGGCCCTTGTGCATAGGTGCCTAGGTGGCAGACTAGATGGACAAACAGTGACAAGGGAAGGATGACATATGAATTTAACGTTCATACAGGAACACCCAGATTTCGGATTTGGTGATTTTAATCATATGTGGGGGCTTTGGTGAACTCATTGTATTCACTCGTGCTTTAACATCGTGAGGCAACATCCTAGGGTAGGTACTCACGTAAAGCAACTGACTTTATTCCTTTGAGAATATGGCCGCCCATTACATTTTGCAACATGAAAATAAACCAAAGCTCACTTTAAGGTTAGTGAAGTGTTGGTATTCGGGCCAAAGTCCTGATTTCAAACTTATGGACATTTGTTAAGAGAGATCTCAAGGACAAAACTCCATGAAATAATGATAAATTGTTTCAGTTGCTGGCAACACATGACCCAGCAAACATGCCAACGTTTAATAAAAAGTTTACCGAAGGGATTAGCTAATGTTGTGAAAAATATGGGTTATCCAACAAAATATTAAAAGATATTTTGATTTTGTTTGATTTTGTTTGACTTTATTAAGTTAACTTGTATATAAATATTTTTTGTTTCTAATTATGTGAACAAACCGAAATTGCTATTTTTGTTTTTAGTTAATTATCTTAAAAACGTTTTTGATGCTGTAAATTTTTTTTATTTTAAACTTAATGCCGATTTGTTACTTTACTATTTTTCGTTCTTAGTTTTAAAATAAAAAAACATACAGTAGTGGTATTAACTATAAACTTTATTATGGCATTTATTCTATTGATTTGTGTCAATGCAAAATCACCCTGTTATCTGTGTTATTAACAGTGTTACCAATTCACCGTTATCTTATCCATAGGTAACACGATCTTACATTTTTTAAATGAACGGAAATTAGTAGGATGTTGTAGTGCATACAAGAATATTCGAAAGTGATGGTAGTAACGTATATAAGAAACCCTTCTTTGCCTACGTTAGTCAGTTATAGTTTAAGAGTCATAGTTAGAAGTTGTACTAAATAAATTGGTGTATTAAACAAATATTCATAAGTTGAGTACTGTATAGTTATAAATTGTATAAAGTGGATGTTAAATAAACAACTGCATAGAGTAAAACTTGAAATTCGCTGCATTTATTTTATTCTACGCAACTGAAAACGTTTTAAAAAGGTTAAAACTTAACAATAAATACACCATAATTTTAAAATCAAAATACAGAACGAGATAATATTTAACCAACAACAACTATATAGATTCAAACATTAAAATTATTAATAAATTAAAATAATTAATAATTCATCCAAAAATGTGTATTGCGCGACATTTCGGTACCGTTTCATGCAATTATTTAAAATATATGCAACAAAGTTCACACCGATAAAAAAAAATTCCTCATAAAATCACAAATAAGTAATGGAAATATTTTTGTGTTGCCATAATTTGAACAATCACAAAAAATTGTACTCAAATTAGCATTAGAAAAATTATTTTAAATTTCTCTAATGGAAGTAGGAGCCAGGATTTCGCAAATTATCTAAATACAATCAGAAGAATATCTCTACAACCAGAGAAAAAACAACAGAAATTCAACAAAATCAACCTTAAATCAACAAGAAACAACTATGAAAACTAACCAAGATGGAAAATCATAAATTCAACAATGTTCGCCATAAAAACAACTTAGATTTTGTTTTTACATTGGCCAATCTAAAATCAAAAATTGTAATTTTTAATTCAAAAACGTGCAACTTTAAATTAAGTATGCTCTACATTATTTCAAAATAGAAACATTCTTAAATAAAAGTTAAAAATATTCAAATCGACATAGCACAATTTGACTTTAAAGGTGTAGAATCCTTGAATCGAACACTTTCAACGTTGGATTATTACAACTAGTGTAGTAGTACAGTTCCAAACCTTTTACTTACTTCAATATCTTTAATGCAAAATGCAATAATATTTTTTTTAATTTTATTCGAAATAAATAATTGACAATAAAATTTTTGGAAGGATATAAAATACATATGTAAATAGATAAATAAATTTCATCAAACAGCATTTCTATATACATATTTGATAGATGACATCGTGCAATAAAGGTATTTCTGCTAAAAAAGGAATTGAATTTTTTTAAAAAATGTACGTAAGTATGTATATAGCAATATAACAATATATTTCCAGGCTAAAATACTGGCTGTTCTTAGGGCTACTCAAGTTAGTGCTTAGAATATTGCAATAGGGAAGGAGGTAGCCAGTGGATACTTAGAGCTCTGGTGGGACAGAGATATTTTGACTGATTAGATTAACGGAGTGCCGTTACGGGCCTTTTGGACCATTATGTTGTCGGATTGTGATCGGTACCGGGTCTTTGCAGTATTAACGGTAACAAAGTTCCCAGCGAGCTGACAAGATCACAATAGGAAAACAGAGCTTTACCTGTGGAACGATAGCCATTTCTTCAGAAAGGAAAGAGATTGTCTCGATAAAATCCGAAAGCGTATGGAGTGTAAGGAGTAATTGCGGGATATTTAAAGTTATTGCTCAAGTTGAATGAATCGAGAACTCAGTTACTCTTGGAATAACTGGAGAACCCTAAGGAATGTGAAAATTATAATAACGGGGCACGTCTTTTACGGAATGTACTTACTTACCAACAGTATTAATAAATAAATTAATAAATTTTATTAAAGATGTTAATTTATTAGTTAGACTTGTCGACAAAAACTAATTTTATTTTATTCGACAGCTTTTCAGTTTCTTTATTTTATTTTATTAATTTTTTTGACTTCTGGTTTGTGTAACTTTATTCTAAAGTGTTAAACACTATTTTAAAATCGCACAACTTTAAACTGAAGTACCACAAAATTAAAACAAAGACGAGTAACCTCAAATCAACAATGAGTTTTGAATTTAAGCATAAACCAATGTTAAATTAATATTATTTCACAATTAAAATATATTCAACAACGTGCATTATAATTTCAAAAGTGTTTTCACATTGAGTCGAAAACGTACTTTTTTAATTTAAAAACGTACGCCTTTAAATTTATGTTTTGACAATTTAAAATCGACATTGTAACATTTTCAACTTGCGATTGTTGTCTTTGATATGAAACTAATTCGGAAATATAATATTTTTATGCTGAATTGAATGCTGAACATTTTCAAATTAACAAAAGCTTTTACTTTTAAAAACGAATACGTTAATTTAATATGGGTTTACATACTTTCAAAGTAGTTCACCGTTGAATTACCGTAAAATAAATCCAAGTTACACAATTTTTAATTCAACAACGACCCACTTCGATTTTAAAATGTTATATTTCTCTCTGTGTAATCAAAAATTTTATAATATATCTTATAAGTTTTGGAGAACAATTTTTGGAATAGACGAAATGATTATATTCAACAGAATATTTAGACACCAAATAATAGAACAGAGTTTTGTTAAAAGCGGCAGCAATATCGACATCTTTATTATTCATATTTGCTCTTAAATGTTGTTGAATATCAAGTTTTCTGCAATTTGCAATACTAAAATTGCCAAGTACTTAGAACAACGCATCTAGATATCATTATACTTTATTTATTTTTTTTTTTTTTTTGCTTTCCAAATTCACTACATACGAAAGTTTTGTACCAAAAATATGAAATAAAAGACAGTTTAAACGCATTTTTAATTTTATGAATATGTTGGTAAAGATTTTTTAATAATGTTAAAAAAACAACCCTAATTTTTTTTAAAAGTTTGATAAATCTTATTTTTTTTCTGGCGATATCCACAGAACTAAGTCCAGCTATGTTAGCAGCTGCTTAGCAAAATATACACATACTGAATGAAACAAACGGTCAATTCACAAAGCCCTGGTATCGTTGTATAGAGTGTTTATTGTATTGCAATACATTAGTTGTAAGCTTTTTGTTGGTAATTTTCATATAAAAATTTTATACACTCATACACTTTTTTCAAGTGTTTTTAAAAAGTTGTATTGGTTGCTACTAATGTAATGTGAATGCCAATCCTAATAAAGAAAAAAGAAAAACAGAAAAGAAATATTTTTATTGTTAAAGCTAAGCTTTTTTAAAAAATATAAAAAGAATTCCAAAAACAGAAATTAACGTAGATAATGTGGTAAGAATATAAATAAAAAGTACATTCAACTAGTTATGTGTAAACGTATTTAATAAATTTTTGTGTTTTTCGCTTCTTCTTGTTTGGTTTTTGACGTTTGAAATATATTAAAACACTTATATACTTATATATACAACGGTTGTTCACAAACAAGTAAACAAAACATTTGTTCAGTACATGGTTGATGTTTTAAACAGTTTACATTCATGATTAAAACAGAAGCTATGTTAATTCTTCAAAACATTTGAGACAAGTAAATACAGGACAGTATAATAAAATAAAATACAGAACATTTTAAAAATTTTTCCTAACAATAATTTATACAGAACAAAGCCCTCATAAACAGTACTGTTCTGTATAATACAGAACGGATGAAAATAGTCATTAGATAACACGGGAAGTTGACTGAAACCTGACTAAATTACATAGCGCATGAAGCAATACCAAATTCCAATTCTTTTATTATTACTTTCTATTCAAAGCACTTGAACAAAATATGGCCCTCTGCACAATTTTATAAATAAAACGCATAAAAAATTCTATTACACTTGCAGAAAACCAAACATACTCACTGATAACAACAACAACAACAACAACAACAACAAAATATTAAAATTGATGTAAATTATAACATAAACTCATAGAATTATCAAAGAGGCTATGGACTGACTGAGTCAAATTACAGGGGTTATTACTTGATTATTCTATTTGTTATTCCAAATATTGTTGTTGTTTTATAAATATTTAACAGAATCCAGTGTATGTATGAACGTAATCGTATCATTTGTACTCGTACGTCTCTTTATTTTAATGCCT
This sequence comes from Wohlfahrtia magnifica, assembly GCA_023159175.1. Lineage (NCBI taxonomy): Eukaryota > Metazoa > Arthropoda > Insecta > Diptera > Sarcophagidae > Wohlfahrtia > Wohlfahrtia magnifica. The sequence continues at coordinate 19,299 of JAKWBJ010000090.1, read as the reverse complement.
TTGTTGTTCCTTTAAAAAAAATATTTGAACATTTGTCAAAAGAATCAAAAAAAAAAAAATAATAAAATAAAATAAAATAAAAATATGTTTTGTGTTTGTTAATGGTGACGTTGTTGATAATAATTATTGCAGAAATGATGAGGTTTCAAATTTAAGGGGGTGTGTGGTTGCTGGCATGACATTTGCTACAAAATGTTGAAAGGTATCACAGCATTTGTATGTATTTGTTGTAATAAAATTCCTATTCTGGTGCTTTTAAGCCGTAATAATTACACTCTGTATGTGTTTTTGAAAATATATCAGATGTTAATCTCAGATTATTTCCGGATTGATAATATAGAATTTTTTCTTCTTAATAGATTTTTGGTTTATTGGCCTATTTAATCAAATGCAATAACAAGTGCTATAGGTGTTACCAATTTTTAAAAAAAAAGTTGTTTTATAAGCTTATTTATTAATAATGACCAGATTCTTTTCCAATTATCACCATTTTACTGTTAACCGATTCTTTTATTAAAATAAAATTCTTCTCAATTCTTGTTACATTAACAAATAAAATTTAAAAATTTTTGTCCCATGTTGTAGTTTCTAGCAAGTAAGTATGCTAGAACAACTTTTGGCTTTTTTAGGGCTTAACGGACATTTCTTCATCGACAACACAACGTTTAATATTTCATGCAGTAATTAATTTTTTACAGCGTATTTTGCAAGAGTTTTATTTGCCAGCGCCTAGAGACTACTTGCTACACAATCAAGTTTTCCTAGCTGCACATGAACGTCAATCTTATTGACATATTTCACTTTAGAAAACTAAATCTTTTTTCAACGTTTTAAACTACACTTCGCCTGTGAGGATACTTTTCCTTAAACAACTGTTGTTTAATATTTTTGTGTTGTTCATTGAAAAAACAGTTTGTATACTGACATAAAAAAATATAAAATAAGAAGAAATAATTCATTAAATTAGAAGTCATTAAAATACAAACTTAAAAACAGCACTTTTTTTAGGAGATCATTTAACTAAAACAATTTTTTTAAAACTTAAAAAACTAAATTCACATTTTTCTTATAGTTATTTATACTAAGTTTCATTAAAACAAAAAAGTTTTAACATGTCATTTGCATTTTGTTTTCTACATAGTAATTAAATCTTCCCTTTTTTTCAACGTCACATTGATAGCAATTTGGAGATCGATGTTCTCGACAAAATTTTTATAGCATTTTGCTCAATAATCGTTCTTGATGGACAGAGCCTCTACATTTGTTAAATGATCAAGATTTAAAATAATTTTGTTACAAAAAAAAAAATTAATCTGAACGTGTAGTTAGAAATATTACTTTAATACAAAACTTCGCCTCACAGGCAACACGAAATATATAGTATATCTCCGTAACAAAAAAAAAACTTTGGCAAATGAACTTCTCACAAACTCACGAATTTTATAATACTTTACTTTAACCGAACTTTTTAAAAATAAAATACAAGATTTAGAGGAGAACTAACCGTTCTTGGCCTTGGATAACCACCAACTGTTTTATTTAGTTTCTATATTGTTATAATGAGACTTATGCTAGTATATAATTATGCTAATTCAACATTTTATAGTATTGCTTAATTCAACATTTTACAATATTGCTTATTAATTGATTAATTTTAATTCAATTTAATTCAATTCAATTTTAATTTCAATTCCAAGAATTGCGACCGAAAAATAATTTTGATTTTTAATTTTATTCTAATAGACCGGAAATGAATTTATGTTACAGTTTTATTTATTTATAATACTATTTATAAAGTCGTCAATTACGTCTGTATTTTTATATGTAACTTCTCCCCCCTTTAGATTAGAATTCTCCTGAATTCTATTGTTTAATTTTATTTTAATATGTTTATGTTTGGTTATGATTATTATAAAAAAGGTAAGTATTACAATTATGATTAAAATGTTACAGCTATATGTGATTCTTTTGTGGAAATTTAATTCTTTGATATTTCTTACATTTACTTGATGTTCTTCTTTAATTTGTTCAAATGTTATCTTATTAGTAAAATTCCATAAACTATCAATATTATTAAATATTTGTTTTTCTTCTATAGTTTCTACAATGTTTGAGAAGAGATAATCCTTTATTTTTACTGAGCAATTATTATAATTAATTAAATAGTTCCCATTTAAGATAATTTTTTCAGAATTACAAGTTTGATTTATACTTATATTAGTTGCACTTTTAACTATAATTGTGTCTATATCTAATTCAAATATTGCAAATTCGTTATGTTTTATTAGTTGACAATTATTTTTGATTATACAATGTGTGCTTATTTTTAAGTCTTTTAGATATTTGTGTTCTTCAAATTTATAAATTTTGTTATCAAATTCAAAAATCTTTTCAATACTATAATCTATTTCATTACTTTCATTATTTGGTATGGGTACAATTGATCTTAATTTTACTATTTCAAAGGTTTTAGGTATTTTTATGCCAAAAACTAAATGAGAATCGCTTAAAAACGTTGTTCCAATTTGTATATATTTTAATTTATCATAGTCTATTTTGTATTTCTCAATTTCATTAAAAGTTAAAATACTAGGATGTATCATACCATATTTTGCGGAAATAACATTATCCTGCAAATGTTCTATCTTATTTTTTATAAGTTGTATATTTGATAATTGTTCTAAATATATGTGTTTATCATTTTCTATATCTAGAATTTTATCTATAGAATTTATTTTTGTCTCTATTATTTTTCTATCATTTTTGATAATCATTTTTAAATGGTTTATAGTTTCATTAAAATAGTTATTAATTACAATTTGTTGATCATTATTGTTAATTATTTCATTAATATTAAATAGATGTTTTTGAATGTTCTGTCTGTCTTCGTCATCCATAGTGCCGAATAACCATTTCGACATACTGCCTATGCCGTTAATTAGTCCTCTACGTTGTCTGATTCGTTTTGGTTTTAAAGTAATCAATTTATTCCTGGCTTCTAATAATTCGAGTTGAAGTATTTCTTTATTTTTTGTCTTTATTAAAATAACGTTTTCTGTCATTTGGTCCAGAATGTGTTCTATTTCTTGTAGGTTTATTATATGTAATATTATGTCTGATTCTTTGACAATCTCCTGATTTTTTATAAAAATGTCTATAAATCCTGATTGTTCCGTAAGTCGTTTAGTTGTTATCGTTCCCTTACTCATTGGTGTCAGCATGATTATCATCAGTATTATCTTCATCCATATCTGAAAATTTTAAAGGTCTTTTAATATTACACAAGTGTATTTTTTCTAATTTAGCTTTTTTATATTTTGGTTGTTCCTTATGTCTAAGTGCCTTGTAGTTTTTTATAAATCCTTCTTTTCTTGCTTCTCTATAGTCTTCTCTAGATTTATTTAGTTTTTCTATTACTTTTCTTTTATTTTCTTCTAAATTCTGTTTAACCGTGCTGTTTTCTATTTTTCCTAAATGTACATCCTTAGGTGTGCATTTAATGCTGGAATGGTAACGTTCATTATAATTTCTTATTGCCTTCTGAATCAATTGTTTTATTGGAACATTTTTTTCTATTTTATATAATATCCTGAATTTCTCTGCTATTGTATTGTGAAAACGTTCTATGTCTGCATTACCCGTGTGACTGTTGGGTTTAGTTAAATGCAATTCAATATTTTCCTTTTGTAAAAATTCTTTTATTCGGACTGCTTTGAATTCATTGTCCGCTACTATTTTTTTGGGTTTTCCTATTTTTGAAAAGTGGTCTTCTAATTGCTCAATAATAGTTAAATGGTTTCTATCGTTTAATGGGTAAGCCGCTCCGAATTTAGAAAAACTATCTATTACTGTTAAAAAAATATTTCTTTTTATTACATATGTGTCTAGGTGAACAATCTCATTTTGTTCCGATGGTGTTTCTGTGAATAAAAATTTAGGTTTGATTGGGTTTCTGTCATATTTTACCTCTTGACAGATCTCACATTGGTTAATTATCAATTGAATTAATTCCATAAGTTTTGGATAGTAAATTTTGTTTCTAAGTTGGTTATAAGTTTCGATTATACCTGAATGCATGCTTTCCTTAACATGGTACAATGATATTTGCTTAACTGCTTCCACTTCTGTATCTATATCCTGTGCTCTTTTAGTACATTTAATAAACTTTATTTGACTGTCATTTGAATACATCTCTATTAGCTTTTCCTGTACTATATTATACTTTCTTTCTTGTAGTTCTGAATAAATTCCAATTTGGCCTTTTGATATGTATCTCCTAAAGATTTCTCCCATGTGCTCAAAATCGTTTTCAGCAATAAAAATAATTCGTTTACCATTTATCTCTTTGAACTCTTCTACCTTATTATTTGTTAAAATTATTTGAGTTTTATATTTATTAACTATTTCGTCTTTAATGAAAAAATAATCTCCTAATTCTTCATCAGCTGAATGTACAGTTGCCATGGTTACATCGTCTTCTATGTGATTAATAGGGAAAGAAATTTCGCTATTACTGTTTTCACCCCCCTCGTTTTCTAAAATAGTGTCCTCACTTTTCTCAATTCTGCTTAGAAAGTCTGCTACTTTATTTTCCTTTCCTTTTAAGTATTCGATCTCAAATTGATATTCACCTAATTTTAACAACCATCTCTGGTGTCTGGGAGACATATCTTTCCCCCTGTACTTGGAATGTAAATATTTAATTGGTTGGTGATCAGTAAGAATTTTAAATTTTCTACCGTAAAGATAAGGTCTGAAATAATTGACACTCCACATTATGGCCAGAAACTCTTTATCTGTTGCAGAATAGTTTCTTTCATGGTTATTCAGAGTTCTTGAGGCGTAACATACTGGATGTCCTTCTTGTGACAACACAGCACCGATCGCATAATTGGATGCGTCTGTTGTTAATGTAAACTGTTTTTCAAAGTTAGGGAAGCGTAATATTGGATGTATACTAATTAGGTTTTTTAATTTTTCAAAGGCTTCAATATAAGTAGGATCTTTGATATTTATTCTCACCCCTTTTTTTAAATACTTAGTAATTGGTTGTGCTACTTTGGCATAATCTTTTATAAACTTTCGGTAATATCCTGTAATTCCTAAAAAACTTTTGATCTGCCTTTCTGTTCTAGGTAATTCTAATTTTTCTATTACCTTAATTTTATTTGGATTAGGTTTCATTCCATGTTTCGTTAAAACATGTCCCAAAAATTCTGTCTCTCTCTTTAAGAAATTACATTTATCTATTTGAATTTTTAAATTTTTCTTTTCCAGCACATCAAAGATCTCACGTATTGCATTTAAGTGTTCTTGTAGCGAGGTGCTAAATATTAGAATATCATCTAAATACACGACACAAGTTTTGTTAATATAATCTCTTAAGATTTCGTTCATTAGCCGTTGGAATGTGGCTGGCGCATTTTTTAAGCCAAATGGCATTCTTATAAATTCATATAACCCATGTGGTGTTACAAACGCAGTTTTTTCTCTGTCTTCTTTTTTCACTAAAATCTGATGATAACCTTTTGCTAAATCTAACGTGGTAAAATATTGAGCTCTACCTAACTTATCTAATATTGACTCAATATTTGGTAATGGAAACTTATCGTCTATAGTAACCTCATTTAACTTCCTATAATCTATTACTATGCGGTACTTTTTTTCACCAGAATTGTCCATTTTCTTAGGTACAACTATAAGTGGACTTGAATACTTGGAGTGGCTTTTCTGAATAATACCTTGTTCTTCCATTTCTTTAATTTGTTTTCTAACTTCCATTTCATGTTGTGGTGGATATCTGTACATTTTTGAATTAATTTGTTGTTGTGTTGTTGTCTTTATTTCGTGCTGAATTTCAGTTGTATTTGTTAATAAATCACCTTCTTTAAAAAATAATTTCTTATATTGTTTTAACAACTTTATAATTTCCCTATGCTCTTCCTCGTTTAAATGACCTAATGCAAGTCTTTCAAAGTTTGAATCACTAATTTCAAGTGTGCATATGTGACTAAAATCGTAAGGCTTGTTCAAAAATTTGCATGTTTTTCTGTTAAGTGTTATTTCTCCTTTTTCTATATTTATTTGAGCATTCAGCGAATTTAATGTATCAAAACCTATAATAAAATCATAAAGTCTTCCTCTTAATGGTGTGACTTTCCAACGTACTCTTGCATTGTCTGGTAAGTTAAATTCGTCTGGTCCTTTTGTATGTACTTCATACTTTATTGTATCTTTATTTGTTATTGTGCTAAATGTTATTGGTCTGTTTAATTTAATTTTCATAAAGTCATCTATTTCACTGTTAATTAAACTTAAACAAGCTCCTGTATCTATTAATGCTACGTATCTTTTATTTTCAATATTCAATTCTATCTTGGGCAAACATTCTGAGGCTGCCTCATAAAAAACATGTTATTGCTTTCTTCTTCATAATTTCCTATTGGTCCCTCTGGGCTTTGCCTATCAACAATTAAGCGATCTTGGCCAACTGTGTGATTAGGGTGTTCTGCCACTCGAGAGTTACCATAATTAATCTCTAATCCTTCCCGGCTTTGCCTATCGAGGTTTAAGCGATCTTGGCCAAACCTACGACTAGGGTGTCCTGCTACTTGAGGATTACAAAAATTCACTTCTATATTATCTATTTCCATAGGTTCTATTCGGTTTTGTCTATGCGGATTCCAACGAACTTGGTTAGAATAAGGCTTGGGATATCCTGCATGTTGGAATTGTCCTACGGTATTATTATTTCCTAATTCATTTTGGATTTTGTATCGTGCCGAATTATAAGAAACGTTATTATTTCTATTATTATTATTTATATTATTATTAGTATATCTATTATTGTTATTATTTATATTATTATTGTGTTTATAGTTGGCGTTGAACTGCTCTCTGTTCTGATAATTTTGGTTTCTATTAAAATTAATATTAATATTCTTATACTTGTTCGCTTGTGAACGATTGAAAGTTCCTCGAAACTTTCTAAATTCTGGCCTAATGCAACTGTCCTCGTACCTTCTTTTCATCATTATATCTATTATGGTCCCTAAATCCCGTTCATCGTATATCTTATCTAATAATATTCCCTGCGTCATTTCCTTTGCTATGTTCGTTAATAAACTGTCCACATTAGTCAAGTCTATGCAATGATCGTCCCGAAAATAAATACTTAATTCATCACTTTTATACTTAATATTCTGTAATTCTACAGCTAGCTCACTTACGTTATTTACTCTTAGTTCATTTATCCTTCTGTAGATTTGGTGTGGCTCCACGTCTGGTCTATACCTTAACTTTAGTGTTTTCTTTATAATAGTCCAATTATCAGGTTGCTGTACATTGATCACGACGTTCTTTGCTTCTCCTTGGATATTGCGGTAGTAGATAGCCTTTATAGCTTCCTTCTTTAGGATTTCCTCTCCTATCGTTGATAGCAAGTACTCCACACTGCTCAAGAATGAATTTATGGTGATATCTCCAACACCCGTAAATACTGGTAAATACGATACATTTTTTAAAATTCGGTCCAACTGGTTATATTGCTGATGTTGTTGTGGCTGTTGTTGTTGTTGTTGTTGTAGTTCTAGGTATGCACTACGCAGCTGTTCTAGTTGCTGCTCCCGCCTTGCTAATTGTTCTAGCACTGACGTGTCTATTGCTTGAGTTGGTTCCATCCTTCTTTGGTCGAACACGGCGTTCCTTTTTATCTTGTAAGTATTTAAAATTTTGCTGGTTAAAGTTTCTTGCTCTTATTAGTGGTGTCCGATTGGCTTAAGTGTTCACTGCACTATTTGTTTCATCTAGTGGTGTCGACTTGCCTTAAATGTTCACTGCACTGATTATTTTAGTGGTGTTTAATAAAAATTTTTTTTATTATTCACTGCACTTTTTATTTTAGTGGTGTCTAATTTTTATTTTAATTATTCACTGCACTTTTTATTATTAATAATTTATAATCCTGGAGGGTCCCGTGGGATTCGCAGAATTTACTTTAGTTATTTATTTTTTTTTTTTTTTTTTTTTTAGGTACGTTTCACTAGATCCCGTTCACTGACATTGGGATCCTACCGACTGCGCCAATTTTATAATACTTTACTTTAACCGAACTTTTTAAAAATAAAATACAAGATTTAGAGGAGAACTAACCGTTCTTGGCCTTGGATAACCACCAACTGTTTTATTTAGTTTCTATATTGTTATAATGAGACTTATGCTAGTATATAATTATGCTAATTCAACATTTTACAGTATTGCTTAATTCAACATTTTACAATATTGCTTATTAATTGATTAATTTTAATTCAATTTAATTCAATTCAATTTTAATTTCAATTCCAAGAATTGCGACCGAAAAATAATTTTGATTTTTAATTTTATTCTAATAGACCGGAAATGAATTTATGTTACAGTTTTATTTATTTATAATACTATTTATAAAGTCGTCAATTACGTCTGTATTTTTATATGTAACTCACGCGATAGATTACTGCGTTGATCTGAAACATAGTGCTGTTACTTGCTCTTGATCAAAACGAAATGCGCAAAAACGGCATTCGTTGCGCCTCACAGGCGGGGTTTAGTTTTCTATGATTAAGATGGTTAATAATTTCTGGTGTTGAAGAGCTTTTTCAGCTTAGTATATAAGGATACTCAATATATCTGGACTTATCCTTTCCATCGATTTCCCAAATATTTTCACATATTAGAGGACATCTGTAGAAATAGAAATGCAGAAATGCATGCACCACATATGTATTTAATACAGGGTTGGCTTTATACAGGTTATTTTATTTAAAAAACCCGCGGGGATTTTTGTTTAAAGATTTTCGTAGTTTATTTACAACAAAAATAAGTAAAATTTACGTATTGGAAGTACAAATTAATTCGGTTCGTTACTTTTACCTTAAAAATGATAATGAATTAACAAATTTATCAAAATAATAATGAATAAAATCATTGCTTACACCTACTCCCAACCTATAAGCCAATTTCCGAATACCGTTTGAGAAAAACTTCTCGTCTTTTAAGGCGATCCAATTTTAAAGCCGATTTTATATTTTTTTGAAAAGAAGTGATTTGATGAAATGCTAAAAGATATTGTATCCGAGAACAGCCATTAATCAGAGGGACCGATGTTCGGTGAATACAGTGCTTGCGTCATTTGAGCGTTTCTGGCAATGGTTTGGCAACTTAAGCAACATGAGGCCGAGCGTTGTCATGTAAAAGAATAACTTACAGACTGTTTCTAGATGACGAGCGTAAGAAAACATGCGACAAACAAGTTGAGTGACTTGTCTATTTATATTCAAATACTAACAAAAATTGAGTGCTTTGTTTGTGTTTTACATATGAACAGACAAGTCACTCAACTTGTTTGTCGCATGTTTTCTTACGCTCGTCATCTAGAAACAGTCTGTTAATCATATCATCATGTCTGCCTTTGTATTCCGGTCGTTTTTCTCATAATGCACGATTCAAACGAAGTAATTGCAGTCTGCTTTAGTAGCCCATAGCATACAACGCCTTCTTGATTCGACCAAGAGTGCAAAATTGCATTATAAATACTGAAACAACGTAATTTTACTAACAAATAAAAAATATTACCTAATAGAACAAAATTAGGAAGCAGTTATAAAACCCAATAAAAACCAAAAAACCCAAGAAATCCGGCGGTTGGGTTGTCAATCCTGATTTAATAGTGTGTGTCACTACATTAAGCTAGGCCGGCCTACTTACCAAGAAGTCCACTATGAAAACCTGCGTTTGTAGGTCGCTTTCAATGACTTTAGTTGATCATAATTCTCCATATATGAAAAATTTATATTTATTTACAGCAAATGAGAAAACGTTATTGTTGCTCAAGTGTGTATGGTATATATTTTTCGAATTACCATGGTTTTCACGTTCTTTGTAAGACATTCAAGGTTGTCATATATATACGTATATATAAAAATTGATTGTAATTTGTTCGGGTGCTTAAAACATGAAAACGACTGAACCAAATTGGATAATTCCGTCTGCGATTTTATTCGTTGTTGCTATGCGAAGGTTTATGAATAAAGAAAAGTCTAAAATTCTTAACAGATGGGGCTTTAGACGGTCATTCCTTTATCTTTGCTTCTGTTAAAGGTATTTGAATAAGATTTGACACACATATTCTAAGTTCTGCTGCAAATGTGAACGGGATTGGATAAGTGGGCATTGTATCCCCATACATAGTAAATATAGGTTTTTCTATATCCTGAGAACAGCTAATGTGGAAGTTTATGCATTTGGTCTAAATGATATCGTAATTAACAAAAATCATCAGTGAAAAAATTTGCGGCTTAGTATATAGGGTAGCCACATTTTCAATTGACAAAAAAAATACATTGAGGAAAGATTAACAGTACAATTAATAAAATAAAAGTACCCTGTTTTTTCAAATGTTCAACAAAGAATATAAAAATGCGTTTATTCTGCAATAGTAATTCTATTGAATACTTAGCTAGAATGTAAGCATATGGTCACAATTAGTCAAATATTGGATACAAAACCACTACTTTATATAATCATTTTATGGAAACATTACCTTTTTGTCCACATTTCTTAAAAAATTATTTAAAATCAAATATTAATGTAAAAAATGTTAAATGTTTTAACAATTAAATTTGTAAAAATAAATAAAAAACAAACATTTCTAAAAAAAAGTGATTACGCTTTTTCGTCAAATATTTTCTTCAAGTGAACGTACCTGAATAGTTAAAATTTTATACAATTCGATTTTGCTACATATAAATCTTCATTATATCCATCCGAAAATATTTTATCCCATACGTCTAATATTGACTTTATCGCTGTTGTAAAATTGAAAAAATCAAAAGTTTATGTTACTTATTCATATATTCCTCCAGATTCTGATTCTTCTGTTTATTCTGATCATGTCGACGCAATAAAATCAGTTGTCCTGCTTGCTGAAAAAAATAATTCTGTCTTTATTGTTGGAGATTTTAATCTACCACCAATATCATGGAAACAGTCATTTGATGTGCCGTATTTAATTCCAGTAAAGAATAGAAATTGCCATAATGAGTTTCTGGATAATATTTTGGGATTATCTCTATACCAAATTAATACTGTTTGTAATGATTTCGGGAAAATACTGGATTTGACCTTCGTTAATGTTGCGAGTCATTGTGCTCCAATACGTTCAGAACCCGTCACTTTGCCTGAGGGTCGATATCATCCCACAATTGGAATTAGTTTTTCTATTCCATCTAAATTAAGATTGAGTCTTCAGTTTTCAGCAAACTTATCATAATTTATTTAATGACTTGATGGGTAGCATTTGCTGATATGATACTCTATATATTCCCACAAGCAACAATTCGCGTATCACCCATTTTTACAATGCGATTCATTCATTTCTTGAAATTTGTGTTCCCAAGAGATGGTTATATACTTCAGTGGGCCCACCATTGGACTCAAGGCAACTGACCAGGCTTAAAAGCCCCAAGCATAAATATTATAAGAAATATAAAATATCTGGCTCGATTACTGATTATAGGAAGTATTCCGTTTGTCGGTCAGAATATAATCTGCTTAACTATGCCTTATATAAAAACTATTTGAATAAAGTAAAAACCAATTTCGTACAAGACCCTAAGTCCTTCTATGCATTTGTCAAATCGAAGAGAATATCTAGGGGATTTCTATCTGTTATGAAATTTAATGATTAAGAATCCTGTAATGTTGATGTCATATGTGATACGTTTGCCGATTTTTTTGCAAATACTTATTCTGTTGCTGCTTATAATGATAAAAATAAGTACTCTTATCTGCTTACATCGAATCAAATAATATCCTTTTCTACTTTGAAAGAGAGCTACATTTTGAAACACTTAAGAAAGCTGAAGGTATGCTATAGTCCCGGTCCTGATGGAGTTCCGAGTTGCATTTTATATCGATGTGCGGAATCAGTCGTCTCATCATCCTCTTACTTTATTGCTTAATGTTTCGGTTAAGTATGTCCATTGTCCTAAGTTTTGGAAGGAATCATATATCTTACCGCTTTTTAAATCTGGTAATAAATCCAATGTAACAAATTATAGAAGCATTGCTAAATTGAGTGTTTTCCGAAAATGTTTGAAAAACTGATTTTCTCTGCCATAACACTTCGACGATAATTTCATCCTATCAACATGGTTTCAAAAAAGGCTGCTCAACAACAACTAATGTTCTGAACTTAACATAATTAATTAACGCTGCATTTACTCAAGGAAAACAATCTGATGTTATTTATACGGATTTCAGTAAATCTTTTGATAAAGTGAATCATAGACTTCTGCTGTCTAAATTGGATTTGTTGGGTGTTTCTAAGATTAGCTAAAGCTGGCTTGAATCGTATTTGACGGGAAGGAAGTAGGCTGTACGATTTTACAATAGTACTGTAAATGCAGCCGTTTCTCTAGGAGTAATGTAATTGCTGTAAATTATTTACTGGGTGGTCACCAATTAGAGTTGGTGAATTCATTTGTTGATTTCGACATTTTACTCCACACTAAATTAAATTTTATATTACTTGGCTGCGAACAAAGCTAGAAGTGTTCTTGCGTTTATAAAGCGGTGGGCTAACGAGTTTTCTGATCCCTACATTACGAAACAGCTCTTTGTTTCACTTGTAAGACCTATTTTGGAATACGGATCAGTCGTATGGGATCCTTACTATTATATTCATATCACCCGCATTGAATCTGTTCAGAAACAATTTTTATTGTTCTGTTTGCGTCAATTGGGTTGGAATTATTTGGAACTGCCTTCTTATGCTTGTATACTATTTTTAATTAAACTGCCTACTCTTAAAAGTCGTCGTACCATGTTAAGTGTATCGTTTTGATTAACCTTATCAATGGGAATATTTGTTGTGAGTTTCTTTTAGAATCTGTTAAATTTAATGTCCATTTATATGTTAAAATATATAGATAAAATTATGCTATATCAGATCCAATTATAAGATTAGGTCACCAATATAATTTTTTGTCCGAAATTGTTGATTTATCATTAAATATTAATACTATAAAGCACAAGATTATTATTTTTTTTTTATTACTTGATAAATTTTTACTTTTTTTCCTTTTTTGCTGTATCAAAAATGTAATGTTAAATTTTTATAATATAAAATTATACTTCTTATCATATTATACATATTTTGTAATTAGTCTGTAAGTATTAAGTCTATTGACTAAATTGAATAAATAAAAATCAGAAGCCATATTGCTCTATCAATGTTATATTAATAAAAGTCGAAAATAAATATGTAATATGGGCTCTAAAAAGCATCGTAAATGTGGATTTTATAAGGATGTTTTCAACTACATTTTTGTAGACTAAAAAAGCTTTATTTATATTAAAAACGTTCAACGCAAAAAAAGTACAGAAAAAACACAAAGCTAAAAAAAAGTATTTTAGCATACTTTTGTAGGTGTCACACAGAAAGCAGTACATTGAATAAATATAAGGACGCGTACTGTTGAAAACAGTACATCTGGCTTCCCTAGGTATATAGAAAATATTAATTTTTGCATATTTTAGGAACAATAATAATATAAGTTTCTAAGTTTGGTCTTAGCAACTTCGTGGACAACATAAATCATCAGCCAATAACTAGGCGAGATTGGTTAAATAGGCGTGGCAACTCATACTAAATATGGAATTTTGCATGTGTGGAGAACGGTGACAGCTTCATTACTTATCCACATTTGCCAAAAAGCGAGAGAGATTCTATAAGCGGCACGATATTACATCTGAAAATTTTCTCTGAAATTTAATTGGATAATAATATTGTACATACATATGTATGTAAAAACATGTATTTTGTTATCATTGATTACACGGTGAGACAAAAAAGTACCTGGCAAGTGATACTATTTTGATACTATACTGATAGGCGCTGCCGAGCAGAACAATGATCTGTTTTGAAATTTTAGAGTTGAGTGTAAAAACCGGTTTTTCGGACTTCAATGAACTTATAAGCTAATATCTTTTCTGAATATAACCCGATTTTAAGTTTCTTTCCGTATTTGGAAAGAAGAGATACAGGCTTTTTAAATGACACATATATGTATGTAAAGGGTCCGCCAAATATTTTTCTTTTTTTTGAAAATGCTATAAAAAAAAACTACTGAATATTTTCTCAAACTTCTTTTTTTATTTGAAAGTACGATCCTTCCGGTTAATAATGGAAAATAATTTCATTCAAATGGCTGCCTCGGCTGGACATGCAGTAGCCTACACGATCGGTCCAATTTTTAAGCACATAATCGATTATGTGCAACTGTAATTCACCAATGGCTTCACGAATATTGTCCTTTAAAGCGTCAATTATCTCCGGCTTGTTGGCGTAACACTTATCTTTGACGGCACTCCACAAATAATAGTCCAACGGTGTCAAATCGCAGCTCCGAGGTGGCCAAACGACATCAGCTCTGCGGCTGATAATGCGATCTTCAAAAACAGGGCGCAAAACATCGATTGTAGCTTCGGCTGTGTGGCACGTAGCGCCGTCCTGTTGAAACCAAATGTTGCTAATATCCTTCTTTTAAATTTTTGTGAACAAAAATTCGTTCAACATGGCCCGATAACGATCGCCATTGACTGTAACGGATACTCCTTGCTCATTTTCGTAGAAAAATGGCCCAATTATGCCTCTGGACCAAAATCCGAACCAAACAGCGTCTTGGGTGTATCGGCTTTTCAATTTATGCGTGCGGGTTTACTGTGCCCCAAATGCGACAATTTTGCTTGTTTACATACCCGCCAAGATCAAAATGAGCTTCATCTGAAAAGATGATTTTTTTGGCAAAATCGGCATCTTCTGTAAGTTGATCGCAGGCCCACTTCGCGAAGCGTCTACACAACCATATTCGTTCAGCTGAATGATAAAACTAATTATCTGTCAAATCAGACATGAGCTAAGTGTTACCTTTCACGAAATAAGCAGTAGTTGAAAAAAAAACGTTAGATGGCGGACCGTATATATATTGTTTAAGTCGCCTTGAAGAATCTAGGCGTATTTCTCAAGCAAATATATTTTGCATCAAGTTTTTTTCCACATTTTTCCATTTTCAATGCGTTTTTACGCTATATTTTAATTTTTGAATAAATTAAGGAGTTGTATTAAGTTATGAATAATATAAATGGGCTTCGAAGAACTTGCTGGAGCTAATGTAATGAAAATAATAGGAATGGGACCAGATTTCTCTTACGTTTTTAGATTATATTGTAGAGAGTATGCCCAAATTCTTTAAAAATGCCACATAAAATAAGGAGCTCTAGGAAGAGTGTTAAAAATAGAAGTTCCTCTCTATTTAAGCGAAAAGTACAAAGCTAAGTGCCCGCGGATCTTTTAAATGATGGACTTTGTCTCGTTTTAGTATTGGGATATCATACTTTTAGTTAATGTTTTTTTTTTTTTTTTGAAAGGACTTAACAATAAATAAAATTGTGAAGTTTTGTTTTATTTGAATGAGTATTTAAAATTTTATAAAAAATTTTCCGCTCAACTTTAAAACATTTACTTGGTTTTGCTCTCCACGCTTACATGTGTAATTAGCAACAAGTTGATCAATCGCATCAACTCCAGCTTTCGTTTAGTTGTAATGGTGTATTATTTCAGGTTTTTTTTTATCATCATCTCTTACATCGACTGAATGGTGAAGAAAACTTTAGAAGAGAACGTACTTATTTTTTTGAAACATAGGATACTATTGTTATATCATTGGAAAACAAAAAATCAGCGTGCAATACGGGCTTTTTTCATATCTAGAATATTTGATAGCAAAAAGGTTTAATTTTTACGGACAGTACCAACTAATGTAATACTCCGTCAAAGTAGTTGAATGACAAGATTGTATGTAGAAAAAAAATTATAACATGCAATTGTGCATTTCTTTGGCAGAAGGTCTGTAATGTTAGCACCACTCTCTCACCTAAATTGAAATTATGAAAATATAACAAATGTAATACGAAGTACAAAAGTCTCACCTTGATTTTTTCTTGCTGTGTATTTCTTGCTGTGCCTGTGTACACCTCCATATTCCAGGCATATTTAGTTGTGGCATCACAAAGTGCTTTTTCTCTATCTTTAGAGTTATCAAACCGTAGGCACTTAGATATGCTCGCAAATCACTTGTTGTTCAAAAAATAGGTCTTCCGTTTTTTTCATTCCCGAAGCTAGCGAGATTTTCTCCATGAGATTTATAAACTCCTGCCATTACTTGTAATCCAAGGTATGTATGCATCAAGTTATATTATATCAATGGTTTTCCAATCATTTCTATTTCTATTTCTATATAATTCGACACATTTGAATAACAATAGTTTTTATATTTACAAAAAAATATGCATATGTATGCACGCTGATAACCAAAAATGGATTAGAATTCATTGAAAGAAAATACTCTAATGAACCAAAAGTTCTAGCATAATCATAGTTTTTTTTTTTTTTTTAATTTAGAAACTCTGTTGTTTACAAGTGTCAATGCGTTACCATATCATCATAAAACAAATTTCAAGAGATACCTTTAGACTTTTTAGACCCCACCCACAGTTTTAGAATAATAAAATTTTGGATAAAAAAGTATTCATGAAAGCAATTTTATTGAAAAAAAAATTATTGATCGATGATTCTAGATGAATATGAAATCAGTTCAATTTTATTCAATAGAAGAAAAATGGGTAAAGAGTTCCCCTTAAGAGTTAGACTTGCAATATCGGATATCAAATGAAGGAAAAAACTAAATTTTATTATTTTCTTTTAAAAACATAATTTTCGTCTCTATAATGGATAAATTCAAGTTTAACGTTCATATCTTATAATAAAAGGGAAAAATTTTGCGTCTGAAAACCAAAGTTGGGTCAAATGGACAAGGGAGTGCAGAAGTGTTAATTCAAATCAGTGTCATCAAAAACCACCACCGCTTTAATAAAACTGACGACAAAAAAAAAACTAAATTATTTACAATAAGAAAGTAAATAAAATAAAATAAAATAAAGTAAAAGGCTATTGCATAAATCAACTCATTCGCCATCTTGAGAACATAAATAAATTTCACTTTTTCGGAAGTTTATAATCAAAACAACATTTCATATCACGACGAAATCCATATCCATAACAATATTGTTGAAAGAAATATTAAACCCCACCAGTTTTGTTCCACTTACATACATACTTCACACTTAAAATTACATTTATCATATCAGCTTGCAAACGATTTCTAAGTTTTGATTTGATGATATGCAGTTGATTGAAAACCCGTTTAATTTTGGCATTAGACCAGTGACGCTCATCCATATTGTTCAGATTACGAAGTTTTTCGGCTGTTTATTTATTCTCTTTGTAAATATTACAACCAGGGTTGCTAAAAGAAAAACATCCTACCAAAAATTTTCCTGAAATGTGCCAAAATCAACTATATCCTAAAAAAAATTGTTTTTTTTGTTTTATTTTTCTATAAAAAACTTAAGAAATGGGATTAATTTGACAATGCTAAAAATCTTATATAAACAAATTCATACGATTTGTTTACGATCAAACGGCAACCACAATTACAACAAAAAATATATGTGTGAGCACAAAAATATATCAGTGGCTTGTTAGTCGTCAACGAAGAACGGGTGTAGCACATGCTTTTGTGTTTTTTTAATTTGAAGAGATTTTGAGGAGCTAAAATTTTGACTTCTACACCGAGAAGTGTTAAGTGTTAATAAGCTACAAAAATTTATGCATGTTTTACAGCGTTTTAACTTCAGTGTATTTATCATTTTAAGTATTTCTCTTTAAAAAAAATTCAATTTCAAGCTTTTGTTGTAGATCAAATATTTTATTCTTTAAGAAATTAATTTTTCATACATATGTACATATTTAAATCATTAACAGAGTTGCCGCACAGAAATTTGTTTTCTATTAATATTTTTTTCAAACCGTTGGCAGCCTACCAAACTTTCAAACTAAAAATTAAAAATATTTATTTCTTAATTAAAATCGGTAATTAATTTATTATGTCCACCAATAACAAATTTTCATTAAATTTTAATTGAATTTACTCAAATGACAACTTTTAAGACCAAAAATAGGCATAAAGTAAAATAAAATCACAAATTCATTTAAGAGGGAAGTACAAAGAACAAAATTGTTTTACATAGAGTGTTAACACAATTGAAAACGTTTGTTAATCCAAATCAAAGTTAAATTTGTTTAATTATGTAAGGTGTTAAGGGGAAAACTACCAGTTTTTGTCCGATCGAACCAAAGCGGCAACGCTAATTATTTCATGGCATCAATATTTTCTCTATGTCTTCTAGTTTCAATTTTAAACGTTTCCCACAGTGTCCTATCAGGAAAAACTAAGAAATAAGTTTCATTTTACGGGGTTTCATACCAATGCTTTGATTAGTGTGTTCCATTTGTTTACCGTTGTTCGGATCGTTCTGGGCCTCCATGGAATTCGGCTAGCTTAGCGAAACTGAGTAATGGGGAATCGCGGTTGTTTAAGAGGTTTACGAAGTCGGGGTCAAATACTGATTATTTGCCCTACTCGACAGTTCGTGCTGAAATGAGTAGAATGAATCACTTTTGTTATATGGAGTACATTACATGGTCAGGATCAGGTCAAATTTTGCTGCTAACCCGAAGTCCTTTTATGACTTTGTGCATATTAAACGCAAATTATCTACGTTTCCTACTGAAATACATTATGTTAAGAAATCATCTTCTGATTATCTTGACATTTTGAATATGTTTGCTGACTTCTTTTAGCATATGTACATATAGAAAATTAGACTTTGTCTAGGGTTTGTGGGATAATTTTTCGTATCCATATCCAGTGGGTAGTGTAATATTCATGATTTTGATGTTGAATCTGTTCTCGAGTCTTTATCTATGCTAAAATCTACACACTCGCCAGGGCCTGAAGGGGTTCAAACCTCTGTCTTGAGATGCTGTGCTGTTGTTTTGAGCAGTCCGTTGACATTTATCTTCAACAAACTTTTGGAAATAAGTAATTTTTTTAGTAGTAGATCGAATATATCGATTTATAGGGGTATTGCCAAGCTTGGTACTATTCCTAAGCTAATGGAGAAGTTGGCGACAGATTATCTCTCTTTTCACACAAGATCTATAATGTCACACTTTCAGCATGGTTTCTTAAAGGGTAAGTTTACAGTAACTAATCTTCTTGAATTTACTACGAAGGTTTTTAGGGGATTTGTTGCTGGTGCTCGTACTGATATTATTTATACCGATTTTAGTAAGGCTTA